>JASAMW010004395.1:0-110151 GCA_030247985.1 Epsilonema sp. ZAB3_2 | reverse complement strand
GTACGATCCAGGACGTGTCTGTCTGTATGAGCAAAGAAGGAAAAGCAGACTTGGGCACGGGGTTCAGGGTGGGGCTACGCAAGTGGGGACGACAGAGTCAAAAATTTAGGGGTGTTCCGTTTCCTCACCAAGAAATATGGGAGTTTTTGGGAGAAAAAGCAGACTTAGGCACAGGGTTCAGGGTGGGGTACGTACGCAACTTGGGGTACGATCCAGTCCAGGACGTGTCTGTTGAGTAAAGAAGGAAAAGCAGACGTGGGCACGGGGTTCAGGGTGGGGGTACGGCAGTTCCTGTACGACAGGGGTAAAAACTTACATAGGTAGGTCAGGTACCTTACAGTACATGGGGGCTTATACACCAGAAAGGGGGATATAAATAGGGCAAAATTTGTTTTGCCAATTGAGGGGTTATACACCGAATATACAATGGGGCATATACACCCAAAAATATGGTAACTCACTATAACCCCATATCAGACCTCTCAATTTTTGTATAACCCCCGGGGGCTATACACCCAGAAATACGGTATCCTCACCAAGATGAAATACAGTGAGTACTGTATTTGGGGCTATTGAGAGGTAGGGGTGGTGGTGGTGTGTTCAACGTGCCCTTTCTCACCCCCATGCCCACGTCTGCGTCCAAACGTAAGCAGAACGGCACCTGATAAAATTAGTGGCGGGATAGCCCTGCGCTGTACTATACTTCGGTATGTACGTTCAGTTTGTTTGAAAATGAACCCGTCGTTGACAGTAACACTTTGTGGGAATGTTCCTCCGCACGTTGTGAATCAAATGAAACATTAGCTCAACTGCCAACCGTTTCTTTCCCAATAACCCGTACGCACACTACGTCATAATAAGCTTGTTTGAAAATGAATACGTCCTTTGTACCGCAATAACATTTTGTTGGAATGTACTCCGCAATTTATGAGTCAAGTGAAACATTACAATGTTCTCTGCAATTTATGAATCAAATGAAACATTAGCTCAACTGCTCACCCGTTTCTTTCACAATAACCCGCACGCACCCTCATATTCCGTATAGTTTGTTTGAAAAAGAACACGTCGTGTCTTGTCTTGTACCACATTGTTGGAATGTTCTCCGCAATTTATGAATCAAATGAAACATTAGCTCAACTGCTAACCGTTTCTTTCCAAATACCCCGCACGCAACCTCATTCTACTTTTAGGTTGTTTCAAAAAAATCAACATTTCGTTGCAATAAGAGCCAGTGCTTGGTCGCGAGGTGACCCCTCTGAATTAACCTGGATTTTCAGTGCAACTTTTGATCGGCAGTCGACGCGAAGGTCGGCGCTGTCGTCTTTCTTGCTCGTTTCTTTCTTTCCGCGCCGACCTTCGCGTCGACTACCGATCAAAAGTTGCACTGAAAATCAAGGTTAGTTCAGAGGGGTCGCCTCGCGACCAAGCACTGCTATGCTGCTATTATTGCATATGGTGAATACTTTAACCCCCTTCCAAATCCGAAGTGCCCGCTTGTCCGTGGACACCCTGCGGACGGGGTTTGCCCCGTCCGTGGACGGGGTTTGTTTTTCAAGGGAAAACAACGAAAAGTCGGCTTCCGTGGTAGTCTAGCAGTGTCTGAAGCTGGATGGAGCGGAGACTTACTTGCTTGAAGGACGCTTTTGATTTTCACACCTTGTACTGTACAGGGTATTCATTATTTCGACTCGAAACGCGAATAGCTGATAGCTTTTGACGATGCGAGAATTTTAAAAAGTCATGTATGGCAAAGTTGCTTAGTTTTTGAAGACGAACAAAAGTGAATCAAGAAAATTTTAATTTAACCCCTACCATAATAAGTGTTGGCCATGTACGACTTTCAAATACACAGTAGGGGTTAAATTAAAATTTTCTTGATTCAGTTTTGTTCGTCTTCAAAAACTCAGCAACTTTGCCATACATAACTTTTTAAAGGAATCCACGCACGCGTGTATTATTCGATTCAAACCATGTTCATTGAAAAGAGTATCCTCCGGTCTTTCTATTTTGCTAATTTGCCCCATTGAAATCGCCCCCGTGGCTGTGGGGCGAAACCCCCGTCGCATTCTTTTGGTGCGTCGCATTTTGTTGTTTTTCGTCGTATTTTGTTGTTATGCAAATTTGTTTGCAACAAAAAAGACGACAGGTAGCCGACAACGGCAGTTTTTTTTCAGAAAACAAATTCGCATACCAACAAAATACGACGCACCAAGAGAATGCGACGGGGGTTTTGCCCCACGCGACAGGGGCTTATTCGAGGGGTAGCAATGGTGGAAATGGATTCCCCGGACGACGTTGAGCAATATATCATAACCATATTGAAATGTTACATGCGTGCGTGGATTCCTTTAAAATTCTCGCATCGTCAAAAGCTATAAGCTATTCGCGTTTCGAGTCGAAATAATGAACACCCTGTACAGTACAAGGTGTGAAAATCAAAAGCGTCCTTCAAGCAAGTAAGTCTCCGCTCCATCCAGCATCAGACACTGCTAGACTACCACGGAAGCCGACTTTTCGTTGTTTTTTCCCTTGAAAAACACACCCCGTCCACGGACGGGGCAAACCCCGTCCGCCAGGTGTCCACGGACAAGCGGGCACTTCGGATTTGGAAGGGGGTTAACACTTTGTTGGAATGTTCTCCGTAATTTATGAATCAAATGAAACATTAGCTCAACTGCCAACCGACTCGTTCCCAATACCCTCATTATACAATAAGACAAGGAGTAATTTTGGGCTCATACTTGTCTTTTTCGTGTGCATCCAGCTTGAAAACGTGCAGCGTCTCCGTATTGCTAGATGAGGCGAGAAAAAGAGAATCCGCACTGAAGGCTAGAGAATGGATCGTCACACATCTGCAAACATTCCACGTACATAGCACATGCGCGTAATTTCCTAGTCTCCCTGTCTGTCTGCCCGTCTGTCTTGTCTGTCTGTGTTTATTGACCATAGATACCTTTTCAATCCGCGCCGAAAGTCAAACAGTCTCTCTCCTACAGGCACCGAAAATACTCGGATCACAGTACCCTAGAACAGGAAGTACAGCATGTGTAGATCCATACTCACTACTTGCGTTAAGAATTACGGGTGGTCGCGAGCTGAATGATATTCACGAGTTGAAGTAAGAGAAAGTACTGGGTCGCGAGCTGACCCCTCTTAATAACCGTGATTTTCAGCGCAAATTTTGATCGGTGTCGGCGGCTCAGTCGATGTTGCTTACTCTCCGCTCGCTTTCTTTTTCTTCCCAGCTGCCTACTCGACGCCGACCAAAATTTGCACTGAAAGTAACGGTTAATAAGGTCAGCTCGCGACCCAGTACATTCTTTTACTGCAACTCGTGAATACTACTTACCTTATCGGAAGCGGTTGCAAGTTTGGTGCCGTCCGCATTGAATTTCAAGGCAGCTAGTGGTCCTTCATGAGCAGGAATCATTGCCACTGCTTGCTAAACATAATAGCAAAAATATAAAATTGGGATTAGAGGAAGAATGGAGCAAACAGTGTAAACGAAGGAAGCAATCCCTGACTCATATTCGACCTATTACAATGGGCTTCGTAACCCATAATAATGGGGAATCTAAAGTACGCCATCCACACACACAAACAATCTCGTAGCGCGTAAACGGTCCTTCTGTTGCTTGTCGGCGTGCTTTTATATATCCCGTGCTTTAGATTCCCCATTATAACGGGTCGAATACGAGTCAGGGATTGCCTCCTTCGTTTACACTGCGTTCTTCTCCTAAGCCCAATTATATATTTTTGATAATAGGGTATTGTGGGGTAAACCCAGCCATGGGAAAATCCGGCCATCTACGTTTCAGGGCTGCATATCTCAGTAACCAATGGACCGATTGAGGCAATTATGACAACAATCGATTCCTTGAACTCTCCTTTTCAAATGAGCTACTTGAAGTAGCAAATTCGCAGGAGCGTAGGTGGCCGGGTTTACCCCATAACACCCTATAACAATAATCCATACTTCCTGCTACGACAAAAAAATCAGCCGATCTTGTTGGCCGCGGGGTTACATTACATACCAAATTTTTCAGTTATCCCGAGGCCAAAAATTATCTCTCGCAGGTCCAAATGACCCCACTCTACCCGACGCCATTATTCTAACGACCAAGTTAAAACTACGTACCAAGTTGGCAGCGTCAAATATCTGCACTTCTCCCATCTGTGACGAGCCGGGATAAGCCAGGTAGCTGATATCTGCAGCCGTTAGCTCACATAGTCCGTGGGTATTTGGAGGCGTATCTCTTATGGTGTGCAAGACTTTCATATCGCGGATGTTGTGGATGTACAGATTCTCGTCCAAACACACCACGACTCTCTGCAAACAAAACATAGATACGAACGTATCAAGAATCCATTACTCGTTTGTATGCTACGCAGCACTGTAATCAGTAAGGAGCGAATAAATCCCTTCCAGCTTGAATTTGTCCTTATATGGGCATGGCCTTTTTAGGCCTCATCAACTCTTGGTTTGTCCTCAAAATTTTTAAAAATGTCCGCATATTTCAAATAGGCAAAACAACTGTTAGAATTTGTTCAAAGTACTGCACCACCTACCAGTATGGACGGGTGTGCATGGTTCTCCTCAGAAATACCGCCGGCAGTGGAATAATTCACGTCTGAATAGGATTATTCTGAAAAAAGTGAGACAAGCAACTTGAGGACTTTTCTGAAATAATTGAGGACATTTTTTGATTTTTTGAGGACAAATTCTATTCAAGCCGGAAGGGATATTATTGTGGTATGTGCCTTGCCTAAAAAAGGGTTTCGTTCAAAAACACGACTCTCTGTAATAAGACATCACTAGTGCGCTACACACGTGGTACGAGTAAACTCATGGCGAATTCACGGTGAGTTTGATTGAACATTCAGGTTAGTTTCACGTAGAGAGCAATCTCACATGCTCAATTCACGACTTCCCTATGCTTCCAAACATACGTATTTACAGTGAATTCACCGGGAGTCTTCTCGCCACGTGTGTAGCGCACTACTGTGCCCAAGTCATTCTTCCCCAAAGAATACTCATGTATGCATTCTTGGTACATACCAGTCGATTGAGACGTACAGCCAGAATGGTATTGGAGAAGCTCTGACTGCATATTTCCGTGCCCTTCTGGAAGTGACACACGCGCAATTTGCGCGGAGCCGACAAAGACACCAGCGTGACAAGGGAAGAAGAGAAGAGGCGTTCCACACGACACACTTCCTCGACTTCTGTACAAAAACATAGAAAACATATAGGATGACCTTGGGGTAAAGGTAAACCCGGCCTAAGCTCCTTTGAACTTGCTGTTTCAACAAATGATGAACCAAATAGCTCATTTGAAAGAGGAGAGTTCAAGCAATCGATTGATATCCTATTTGTCTCAATCGGTCCATAGGTTGCTGAGAAAAGCAGCCCTGAAAGTTAGGTGGCCGGATTTTCCCATGGCCGGGTTTACCCCATTATACCCTACATACGGAGGAAAGGCAGATTTACGTACACATCTAACCACCATACCAGCTTCGTGAATACGCTGTAACTCATCCGGATTGGTTAGGGAATAAAGCTGATAACCCTTTCTTGTGCCAACAGCCAAAGAACTGCAATAAAGTAACACAGAGATCCGCTTTCAAAACATTTCGCAATCAACACAAGGGTAATGTGGGGTAAACCCGGACACCTAAGCTTTGCTGAACTTGTCACATCAGCAAATATTGAACATGATAGCTCATTTGAAAGAGGAAAGTTCAAGGAATTGATTGGTAGATTACTTGTCTCAATCGGTCGTATGGTTGCTGAGATATACCAACCAGGTGTCCGAGTTTACCCCACAGTACCCTAAATGATGGTTCGCGGTCACTTCGTTGCGGTTTTTTTCGTTGCGGACATTTCGTTGCGGACCTTTCGTTGCCGCGGTCACTTTGTTGCGAGAACTTTCGTTGCGGTCACTTCGTTGCGGTTTTTTTCGTTGCAGACATTTCGTTGCGGCCGTCCTCTGGTCATTTCGTTGCGAGAACTTTCGTTGCGGGTATTTTCGTTGCGGGTCATTTCGTTGCCGGTCTAGATTTGGTCATTTGGTAGTGAGTACTTTCGTTGCCGTTCATTTCGTTGCGAGATTTACCTAAGCCTAAGCCTAAGCCTAGCCTGCAACGAAGTGAATGGCAACGAAAGTACTCACTACCAACTGACCAAATCAAGACCGGCAACGAAATGGCCGGCAACGAAATGACCGGCAACGAAAGTTCTCGCAACGAAATGACCAGAGGATGGCCGCAACGAAATGTCCGCAACGAAAAAAACCGCAACGAAGTGACCGCAACGAAAGTTCTCGCAACGAAGTGATCACCGCCGCAACGAAATGACCGCAACGAAGTGACCGGCTACCAAGTGACCGTATCCCTAAATGATCAACATGCACTTACGTGACATCCTGATTGAAGTTGACGAACAAAACGTCATCGTGTCCGCTCATCTTGCTAAAAAAGAACTCCTCCGCCACTTTGGTGTCAATTTAGGCCTCTGCAACAAGTGCGAAATTGCTACCAAATTTGGTTCTCCTTTACTTTTACCTTTTACTTGTTTGGCTTCTTCTTCACCACGTGACGAACCGACGAACCATGTACTCCTAGAAAGGTCCGCCTCTCCGCTCTCCTTCCTTTACTTCGGTAAGGTCGGGCCGCGGGAAGGTGGGGGGCGTTTGTCAAAAGATCTCTCCAGAAGTACATGGATAAAACGTTTGACCAGTTTTAGTGTCACGTACTCCTATAGCGTAGCGAGGCGGAATGCGCGTTCTAGGAGTACGTGTTTTGCTGTAAAATATACCAACATCGACGCCGACATGATATTTCCTCCATAAAAAATATAATAATCTGCCTCCTCCCTCACGACTCACGAGCATCAATTGTCCTTCTTTCCTTCCCCATTGGAGAGAAGTAATGAAGGAAAAGAAGGACGCATTTGTCGCTCAATTTCCCGTTGCTGCGTTTCAAGTTTTTATATCAAGTGTATCCTGGAAACTGTATTTTACGTGGTACATATGACATGTGATGCATACGTACACAATGTTTGTTGTACTGGACTATGCACCTATTGTATGTCTGTTACAGTAGGTTATATTGTTTTACGTTCTAATCCAAAATTGTCTGATAAGAAGGGGCGGGTTGAACTATGTGTGGTCCGTGTTTGTATTGTCACGCTATGTTGTTTGTAGTAGTTGTGTACGTATTGTATTGATGCCTCGTTCTGGTAGTATGTTCTGTACTCTACGTCCGTACATCATCCATGTAGCCTACCATTTACGTATATTTTTATGTATGGTACGCAATGTTCATATCATTTACTCCTGCGCTGTTACGCTTTTGTTTATTTTTTGGCGTCAACTCAACATTTACTTTGTTGCTGTACGTAGGTACTGTACTGTTGCCAAAAGTTGCTTTTCGTACAGTACTTTGCTTACAAACGGCAAACTTTCTCATTTGTTCTAAACTATTGTACGATACTGCGGCATTATGAACAGTCCTGCAATAGGTGTTGCTACTGTGAAGCGCAGGTAATGACATGGATGTAGGTTGGGTACTGTGGGGTAAACCCTGCCCGTGTTATTTTCGAGGTAAACCCGGCCACCTACAGTAAGTACTGATGGTCGTTGTTTCTACATGGGTGGCCGGTTTTACCCCCATATTAAAACCGGCCGGGTTTATCCCGTGATACCCTTCAACATCAAATATCAGTCAACTTATTCCTTGCTTGCTTGTCTGTTCAACAGGTTTTGCTTGTGTTCCAAATTCCCACGTTCCCTATGTTTTGCGGGGTTGCCTATGCTTTGTAATTTCACACTTCAAATCCTCGTTTTGTTCAGGGACGGTAGGTTGAAAGTATGTCTTTTGTATGGTCCTTTGTCTTTACCTTTTATGACCGTGTGCGTTGGGGGGGGGGGGGGGGGGGGGTAGCAATTGGGTTTGGATCAGGGGAAAGTTGGGCTACCCGTTGCGTTTGCGTACATGCAGTTGTCATTATTATCCTTACTGCTTCATCTCACTCCCTTCGCGTGTTGCGTCATTGCGTCATTATTTATTATTACCATGAGCCTACCCCTATTGTGTGCTATGTGCTTGCAGCTATTACCTTGCTTGACGTGTGCAGGAGGACTACTGGTCGACCATGTCAGTGGACGAGGGAGATGTCTTTGATCAAAACGGGGTGATAACCGTCACTGGTCGCCAAAGGAGAATCTCGTATGAATTATGGCCCATTCACATTGGAGACATGCACTGGGCGTACGCTCGGCGTGTCCATGGCTCGACAGACACACGTAATGGCATGGACAGCCTTGGATGCGCCGGGCGTACGCCGAGCGCATTTCCTTCCAATGTGAATGGGGCATTTAGCACTGAGGAAATATTTTGTTCTGATGGTGTACAGTTGCACAACTGTGGTCAACCATTATTGCATAATCTGGAGGTACGTTTGTAGGCCAATGGTTTACGTTGGGCAACCTCATGCAAAAGTTTATGTTGGTTGACCACGCTTGCGTAACCCTTCGCCATCTGTAAACAAACAGCTTTCTGCTTGCTGTCTTAACCCCCTTCGAAATCCCAGGCGTCCGCCTGTCCGTAGCCACCCGGCAAACCCCGTCTAACCCGTCCGTAGACGGGGTTTGCCGGGTGGCTACGGACAGGCGGACGCCTGGGATTTCGAAGGGAGTTAAGACAAATTTATGTGTGCAACGCAATTGGCTTGCAGCTAAATTGTAGCTTTATCGGTACATACTACAGATAGTCTGGGTGCATTTTGAGTGCATAATAGGTACGTACGTAGAATATTTTGGTGCATTGTTTTGAACGTACAACGTACGTAACACCTGTAGTGTACTCGCTAAATTTGGGCGATTTGAATCGATTTGTAGGTCCACGTTACCAGTGATCGATTGGATACCACCTGATGTACCATCAAGATGTACTTGGAGCAGAGAGAAATCCTCCAAGGATTCACCGCATCATTCGGAACCATACCCGTAATATAATGGGCGAGGTCGCATTAACCCCCTTCGTAATCCCAGGCGTCCGCCTTCCGTAGCCACCAAGCAAACCCCGTCCGTAGACGGGGTTTGTTTTTCCACCCCGTCTACGGACGGGGTTTGCCGGGTGGCTACGGACAGGCAGGCGGACGCCTGGGATTACGAAGGGGGTTTTAAAGCGCTGCGCACACGTAGTAGCGCTTTTTGTTGCAAAACTTGTCTATTTTCTTGCTCATTTTGTTTACTTTTTTGCCAAATAGCCGCCACATGTAGCTTACTTTGCTAAAAAGTAAAGAAAATGTGCATAAAAATAGACAAGTTTTGCAAGAAAAAGCGCTATGATTACTTGTGCGCAGCGTTATTGCATTCACATGTGTACTTTGCGTGTATTAATACATTTTTTTTAGAAAACCATGCCCCAAAATCATGCCCAACATTCTCTACAATATTGGCAACACACCCATGATACGGATCAACAAAATCGGCGCAGAAGAGGGCCTGGCGTGTGAGCTATGTAAGTCTCCCATTATTCCCCTTGGTAATACATACATACCGCACGTGTAACACCTGTTTCACATAGCGGCTCAAGCGTAAACTAAATCACCCGTTATCCCCAGCTGGGTAGGGTACTATGGGGTAAATCCGGCCACCTGAGTTTCAGAGCTGCACATCTCAGTAATCAATGGACCGATTGAGACAATTATGATATCAATCGATTCCTTGAACTCTCCTCTTTCAACTGAGCTACTTTTGGGGCATCATTTGCTGAAGCAGCGAGTTCAATGGAGCTTTGGTGGCCGGGTTTACCCCACAGTATCCTATCACATACGTACCGTACATTTCACGCCTGAATCACATAGCGGCCCAGCGTGAACTCTGTATATATATATCCCGTTTTACCCCGCTGGGTTTCACGCATAGTTCACGTACAGTTCACACGTACGGTTTCGCGTATAGTTCACACCTGATTCACACAGTAGCCCAACGTGAACTGTATTTATCCCGTTTTATCCCGCTGTGTTTCACGTTACATACTGTACATTTCACACCTGATTCACATAGTGGCCAAGTGCGAGTATTTCAACGCTGGCGGCTCGGTGAAAGATAGGATCGGGTTGCGTATGGTCGAGGAATGGGAACGCAGCGGAAAGCTTAAACCCGGCGCCACTTTGATCGAACCGACCTCTGGCAACACTGGCATAGGCCTGGCCTTAGCCGCCGCCGTCAAGGGATATCGCTGCATTATCGTTATGCCGGAGAAAATGAGCAATGAAAAGGTAAGAGAAAGCAATTGTATGTAGTAGGGTACTGTGTGGTAAACCCGGACACCTGGCTTTTCTGAACGTGCCGCTTCAGTAAATGAACATGGTAGCTAATGTGGAAGAGGAGAGTTCAAAGGAATCGATTGGTGGAATAGGCTACTTGTCTCAATCGGTCCATTGGTTGCTGAAATATGCAGCTCTGAAACTAAGGTGGCCGGATTTTACCATGGCCGGGTTTTCCCCATAGTACCCTATACCCATAGTACCGTACCCGTACCCATAGTACGTACGTACGCAACAAATGAAAACGTTTTCACCACTTTTAAATTTTCTTGGTAGACGGTTTTCTTACATATTATGTGCGTGTGTGGTGATTGTGGATTTGAGTGCAGGTTCGTATAGGTGGATACTTTGCGCGCTTTGGGCGCGGAAATCGTGCGTACGCCGACGAGCGCACGCTACGACTCCCCCGAGTCGCATATCGGAGTGGCGCAGAGGCTGAATCGCGAGATCAAGAACTCGGTCATATTGGATCAGGTGACCTATTATTTGCTATGCTGTTATCAAGAATTCATAATACTGACATCGGCACGGTATTCGGGGTGGGGTATGTAATTTTGGGGATCTCCATAGTAATGCTGTGAGCTTTGGGGTATATAGTTTATTCATGGGAGTGGGGTTATGTGAGGAGGTGAGTGGAGTGTGCTGTATATACCCCCAACTGACCCCAAGCCGACGTCTGTATTTGCTATGTTGGTATCAAGAATTCATATAGACTTTCATAGACTGCCCTTTATCCCTCTTTCTGCGGAAGTTTATGAATTCTTGCTGCAGTCACCCAGCGAGAATTGTCTTTCAGCTTTTGCATGTGCTGCGCAGTTCACACATTGACGTACTCCCAGGTAGAGCACTATGGGGTAAACCCGACCATAGGGTAAACCCGGTCACTCTTTTTGTACGTGGGTAACCGGGTTTACCCCATCAATATGATAACCCCATGCCCCATAGTATTCTATTTTGCAGAACGAGCAGAGGTCCAATTAACAATACTGAATTACTTACTAAATTACGTTTTTAGTACCGCAACCCTGGAAATCCATTGGCTCATTACGACCACACGGCAGAGGAGATCATTGCTCAGTGCGACGGGAAGCTGGATATGGTGGTGTTGGGTGCGGGGACGGGTGGAACAGTCACCGGTGTGGGTCGAAAACTCAAGGAGAAGTGCCCCGATTGCATAGTACGTACACCAGTGACATAGTAGGCAGACATCATGGGCAGAATCGAGAAGGAAAAATAAAATTTGCCAGATGTGCCAGCGGGGAATCGAACCCTGAACCTCTCGCGTTATATTTTAGTTTCCCCTTTTAAACCATAGGGTAAATGGGGTAAATCCTGCCACCTTGTACTGAACTGACGACCGTTCTTCTTTCTACCTGCGTGGCTGGGTTTACCTGCCGGGGTTTTACCCCATGACAACCTTACCTTACGTACTGTATGTTCCAATAATATCCGACCAGTAAACTTTCATTGGGGCGCTACACACGAGCTCCGAGCGAGCGAATTCGGACCGAGTTCGGAGTGACTTCGTTTTGAATGAACCGAAACGAACGTCAATTTACTCACACGTCTCCGAATTATAAACTCGGTTGTTCACACGAACGTTTGGAAAAACGGAGCGAGTTCGGTGCGAACTCGGAGATTTTACAGGTTGAAGCATAGTCAAAGGCGGTCCGAATTCGGAGCGAATTCGGAGTCACGTCTGTGGCGCCCCATTCATTCATTATTCCTTCTTTACTCGTTATGTGCAGATAGTCGGCGTGGATCCAGCCGGCTCAATTCTGGCAGAGAATTCCAAGACTTTGGACGTGCACGAGAACAATGAGGAAGAAGGCTTCTACGAGGTGGAGGGAGTGGGCTACGACTTTCTGCCCACAGTGCTGGACCGCTCTGTGGTGGATGAGTGGGTGAAGACGCGAGACAAGGACTCCTTCCTCATGGCGCGGAGACTGATCAGAAGCGAGGGATTACTCTGCGGTATGTACGTACGTAGGGTAGTGTGGGGTAACCCCGGACACCTGAGCTTTTCTAAACTTGTCGCCGCTTCTGCATATGATGAACATGGCAGCTCATTTGAAAGACAGGGACTCCTTCCTCATGGCGCGGAGACTGATCAGAAGCGAGGGATTACTCTGCGGTATGTATGTGGGGTAGTGTGGGGCAAAACCGTCCTATTTGTATTTGTAGTCCCCATGTTTTGAATGGGCGGGGGTGAAGCCACAATGGAATGGGGTAGGCGGTTTTACCCCACGCTACCCTCTGTATGTATGTTTGTATGTATGTATGTATGTATGTATGTATGTATGTATGTATGTATGTATGTATGTATGTGTGTGTGTATGTATGTATGTATGTATGTTTTTTATATGTTTGTAGGTGGCAGCAGTGGCTCAGCGGTCTGGGCAGCTGTGAAAGCGGCACGCAAACTGAAGAAAGGACAGCGCTGTGTCGTCATTCTACCTGACGGCGTCAGAAACTACATGTACCGTATTTTTGGGTGTATAGCCCCATGGGGCTGTACAAAAATCGAGAGGTCTGATGGGGGGTTATACACTGGGGGGATATACACTGGGGGGATATACATGGGACAAAATTTTGTTTTTGAGAGGTGTGTAGAGGCATGTTTTTGAGGTCAAAAGTATGTGTTTTAGGGCATAATCGCGGTCAAAACAGGGTTATTCTAGTGCAAGACATGCTCAGCTAAGCTTATAGGCATAGTAGCTTGGTGTAGGAGTAGCTATAGCTAGCTTATGACCAGCATACATAGGTAGGCTAGGTACCTTCCAGTACATGGGGGGTTATATACCAGGGGGGGATATACACTGGGCAAAATTTATGTTTTGCCAATGGGGGGTTATACACTGGGGGGGATATACAATGGGGGGATATACACCCAAAAATACGGTACGTGTATTTTACGCTTGTACATGTTGAAGCATAGTCAGGACTAAGAATTCGGAGCGAATTCGGAGTTCACGTCTGAAGCGCACCAGTCACACATTTTCCCCTTTTTGATTCCAGGACCAAATTCCTGTCGGATCAGTGGATGTCGGAGCGGGAGTTCGTGGACATCGACGCGGAGGAGGCGCTGGCCTACTGGTGGTGGCAGCTGCCCGTCTCCGTCCTCAGTCTTAACGCCCCAGTCACCATCGGACCGGAAGTCACCGCCCAGGACGCCATAGAGATCATGGACCGAGAGAACTTCGACCAGCTGCCTGTCCTCGACCAGTCTGGGTATGTGGGGTAGGGCACTGTGGGGTAAACCCGGCCATGGGTAGACCCGGTCACCTAAGTTTCATTCAGGGCTGCATATCTCAGCAACCAATGGATGGATATGGAGACAAGTGGATGACGACATGAATCGATTGCTTGAGTTCTCCTCTTTCAAGTGAGCTACGTATTTGGTTCATCGTTTGTTGAAAAAGGAGGTTTACCCCATGGCCGGGTGTACCCCGCAGTACCCTTGTCGTGAGTGATCTCAGACCTACACCGTCCTATATTCGCTCCTTCCGCTACAACAGATGCAGGGGTCATCTGCCCCCCCCCCCCTCATAACTCTTAAAGCGCAAGCAGCGAATAGGTTGTCGCAGTCCATCCCCCCGCCCCCGTTTCCCCACCGTATTACCCCACGTTACCTCACCACATTACCCCACGTTACCCCACATGACCTCACCAAATTACCCCACGTCACCCCCACCACATTACTCCACGTTACCCCACCAAGTTACCCCACGTTACGCCACCACATTACCCCAACACAATACCCCACCACATTACCCCACGTACGTTACTACTTGTTTCATCCTGTTCTTCAGTGTGTTGAAGAGCGCTTCTCTGGAAATGCACCTTAGGTACCTTTTTATAGTCCAGCAGCCATTTTCCAAACATATTGGGACTTCCGCATTACATTGCTGACCAGTTTGCAATTTAACCCCTCCTGTATGCTGAGATACGGCTGCTGGTAGGCCCAATTTTCCCCCCACTTGCCCGCCACTTTTTTCAAAAATTCTTAGCATCATTCTACTCCATTTTCTTCGCAGATTTCGATTTGGGGCATGCCCCTTCGATATTTTGATGAAAACACCATAAAAATTGACGAAAATGATCAAATTAGCCAAAATTACCGCGTTTTGGACTACTGTATATCACGCCATATTCATCAAAATATCGAAGGGGCATGCCCCAAATCGAAATCTGCGAAGAAAATGGAGTAGAATGATGCTAAGAATTTTTGAAAAAAGTGGCGGGCAAGTGGGGGGAAAATTGGGCCTACCAGCAGCCGTATCTCAGCATACAGGAGGGGTTAAATTGCAAACTGGTCAGCAAAGTAATGCGGAAGGCACAATATGTTTGGAAAATGGCTGCCGGAGCATAAAAAGGTACCTAAGGTGCATTTCCAGAGAAGCGCTCTTCAACACACTGAAGAACAGGATGAAACAAGTAGTAGCCCACGTACGACATTACCCCACGTTACCCCCACCACGTTACCTCACGTTATCCCACCACGTTACCCCACCACATTACCCCACGTTACCCCACCACATTACCCCACGTTACCCCACCACATTATTCCACGTTGCCCCACGTTACCCCACTACATTACCCCACATTACCCCACCATATTACCCCACCGCATTACCCCACGTTACCCCACCAATATACTACTCGTGTTTCTTTGCTTTGCAGTCACGTGCTGGGCGTGGTGACGCTGGGCAACCTGATAAGTCACGTGGTGAGCGGGAAGACGATGCAGAGCAGTCCGGTGGCGAAGATGCTCTACCGCCAGTGCAAGTGCATCTACCTGGACACGCCGCTGGGAAAACTGTCGCGCATCCTCGACAAAGACCACTTCGCCCTCGTCGTACACAAACAGAAGCAGTGTAAGCATAAGCAACGCGCGTTTAACTCTCTCCGAAATGGGCTGGACCACTGGGACTGCGGTCGGAATGCGGTCGCACCGGAATCGAATGGAAGCCTCGGCGGTAAAAAGAGAAAATCGGTCGCACCGCGGTCCAGTCCATATCGGAGAGAGTTAACATCTCATTCACATTGGGGGGAGAAATGCGCGCGACGTACGTACGCCCGGCGCATCCATGCCTGTCCATGATTTCGCGTACGCCGAGCCTTGAACTTGAACACGCCGAGCGTACATACGTCTCCTATGTGAATGAGCCATGAGAAGATCCGGCCATATAATGGAATAAACTCGGTTTCACAACTGCTATATGCTCGTTGTCAACGGTTGCACAGCTCCTCCATATGTTGGTTGTCAACGGTTGCACAACCAGTTGGCGTCGGAGACTTTGAATTCCGGGAGGAGTTAAGTCTGTACCGATAAAATCGGCCGGATTTACCCCACGATACCCTGTTTTCTCGTGTTTCAGTTAGCGACAAGGATACGTCGGTGTGCAAGCAGGTGATCATCGGCATCGTTTCTCGAATCGATCTGCTGAATTTCATTACGCAGAAGGAACGAAGAGGTTCCACTGACCGCACCTCTACTGTCTCATCCGGCCACGGAACTAACAGTCCCATCAATAACAATAACAGTTCAGCTGGTGTTGACCTGAAGGCTTGATTGGGTTTATTTTAGTCGAAAATTGCTGTTGTGTGGATTGTTTGTGGGAGGAAAGGCAAAGGGAAGGGGTAGGGGTTAACCCATACTGAATATGACTGCCACATCCACTACTACTACTTTATGAGCATTTATGAGCACTGGAAAAAGGAGCTCCAGTACCTACTTAGGTGCTGACTTATGAGCACTTATGAGCCTTTATTGGAACAAAACCGCACAAGTGCTCATAAATGAGAACCTTATGTACTGGAGCTTCTTTTTTCAGTGCTCATAAATGCTCATAAGGTACTGGATGTGGCAGTCATATTCAGTATGGGTTAATCGTCTGGCCACTAAGACGACTTCACTTGGAACTCAAGTCGTTTTGCGTAAAATAGGAAGACAATTGTGAGTTTCTGTCCATGCTTCACATACTTCAAGTGTGCAGCAGTACGTATGTACGTGCAAACTCAACGCGACTTGAGTTCCACAGCTTTTTCTCGTGTTTGTAGGCTAGGATTAGGGAACTAACTGTCAGGTACTTTTCTGCACTCACTTTAGGTAGGAAGGTGTGTGAATATTTGCAGTGTCGCATTTCAAATTGGCACTTCTGTGTGCATTCTCGATTTTCATTCCGCTTTGGTATTTTTTGTGCTACTTGGTAATATGGGTGGATTTTTTCACTTGATTATTGCATCTGTACTGTAGGTAACGTACAGTACATATACGAACACAGCAAGCCTACTCATTCCAATTGGTTTATTATTCTCTGTGATGGTACAAGATACTGAATCTAATACACCACTATTGTGCCAACTAACTGCTTTGTTGTGCCATACCTATATTCGTTGTGGCTATTCAGAGTCTCACTTGAGGAGTGGCCTTGTTTGTTACTCGTTTGTGTTTTGCAGGCTTTTGTTACTGTTGTACCATGTTTGAGAGTTTATCGGGGCCAAGGTTACCGTTCGTACTTACGTTCCATTTTTTCCACTTGTTACCCTTCTTAATAGGCTTTCCGGTGAAAGAAACAGTAAAACTTTTATATTTTTTTGACAGTATCGGCACATCTCTATGTAATCTCCGTACTATCGGTACAGCTCTATTAACGCTATCGATTAACCAACTGTAGTATGCCATCAAAAAAGTTTACAGTAGGATACTGTGGGGTAAACCCGGCCATGGGAAAATCCGGCCTCTTAAGTTTCAGGGCTGCATACTGTATCTCAGCAACCAATGGACCGATTGAGACACAAGCACGATATCGATAGATTCCTGGAACTCTCCTCTTTCAAATGAGCTATTTGGTTCATTTTCTGGCACAGCGAGTTCAAAGGAGCAATGGTGGCCGGGTTTACCCCATTTCCCGGTTTACCCCACAGTACCCTACTTCCCTATGCTAAACTCATGTTTATTCCCTCAAAACCTGAGAAAAGTCGTACCTACACATCACACTTCGGTGAAGTGATGACATTTACAAAACCGGGCGTTGTCTATGCACCGCGCGCGTAGACAGTTGCGAAATGCACGCCAAATTCTAGTCCGCTTCTTTCGCAATTGTCTACGTGCGCGTGCCGTACTTTACACGCGGCGCATAGACAGCGCCCGTTAACTGTCAAGGTGTCTTCACCGAAGTGTGATGTACTACTTTTCTCACAGGGTTTCATGGTTTGGCTTGTATCGTTTTCTCTTCGCCAGTGGCAATACTGTACTTCTTCTCTGCGCCTTCCTGATCCGGTACTGCTTCTCCGGCCAGCCAGAGAACGATGATGAAGATCTTCTCTTCGAAATTCATCACCTTGGACCGCGAGTTAAAGGGCGGATGTGGCAAAGATTTTCCCATCGTGAAGGGAAGGCGAAGATCGATTTTTGAAATTTTCTTCGGTCAACTTGTGCAGTTTTTCAAGACGAATCAATTCCACCCCCATGTCTCGAGGCGGTTTTGCCTCTTTCTTAGAGAAAACTCACTTGTACAGCGTGTTTCGCAACGTATTCGCGCAATTTATTATGAAACGCCCTATACAAGTGTTGTTTCTCTACGAGGAGGCAAAATCACCTCGAGACATGGGGGTGTAATCGATTCGTCTTGAAAATCTGCATAAGTTGACCGAAGGAAACTTCAAAAATCGATCTTCGCCTTCACTATGGGAAATTCTTTGCCGCATCCCCCTTTAACGAAAGAGAGGATGTCGCGGTCGGAGCACTTGGGCGAATTGTGAACGGCCGCCAGACAGCGACTGCGCAGCACTTTGCCCCATTCTACCGCTTCCACACGCACGGGAATACTGGCGGCGAAGAATTCGTTCTTAAAGCCGGCCTGGTAAAGAAAATGGTTGTTCAATGCATGTAGCCAAAGTTAGGACGGATCCTGAGCTGAGATGCCCCTTAGGAAGCAAAATGTAGAGATGTAACAGGAGCCCCCGGCTCTGGTAAATCCGGGCATATTTTTGACTCCGGCACGGTCTATCTTTCACATTTTTGCTGACTGGCCTTGAAGAAAATGAGGTTTTCCATCGAAATTAATTGATCAAAAATGTTGCAAAACTTTTGAATGAGACTGTTTTGCAGCTCTCAGGCAACCTCATTTGAGTCAATCCACATTTTTCCTTTATTTTATGTCGCAATTTGGTAGCAATCAAATCGATCATAATGGTTGCGCATCTTTTCTACACTAGTTTGCTACAGTATTTTCTGGGCTTGGATCCGGCTCCGGCCGGGGCAATTTTTCATCTTCGGCTCCGTCAATTGAAAAATTTTGCCCTGTTCGCTAATTTTTTACCACAAAACATACAGTACCACCTGTAGATAGATAGATACTCTACGTACGTACATTACCTCTGTGGCAGCAAGGATCATCTGTTCTCTGGACGGCGTCATCTTCCTCCAGGCTCCCATGGCCGATTCCGGCAGTGGGACGGGCGGATTTTTGGGTCGGACGAAGGTGAAAATCCGACTGTCTTTCTCTGACCGCAGACACGCTTTGACGCCGGTGAGAAACAGAGGCAGGTTGGTAACTTCGAAGAGCATCTCCTTCAGAATCACGAGGTCGAATTTGCCTTGCAGTTGCTGTAAAGGGGGGATGCGGCAAGAAATTTGTTGTAAGGAAACTTGGTTTGTAATTTGTAAGAATTTCTTCCTCCTTCAATCTTTCCCATGTTTAGGAGCTAATTTGGTCTCCTTTGGATGCAGGGAAACCGATATACCAGAAGGGCCACGTTTTTCAATACCTGGGCCTTTTTACAAAATGAACTTCTGTTTACTCCGCGGACTGAGGCAAAAGCGCCCTAAACCGTGAACCATTGGGGCGCATAACTGAGTGGTAGAAATTTTTGCATAGGTATGTGGCTTTATTGGTTCCTTTCACAGGTACGAAATGCCTTCCCTATACGATAAAAAATTTTTGCCAGATCCCCCCTTTAAGCAGTCGTAGGTGTTCTCCTCTCCGCTCAAGTCCATCTGAACCTTTTCTATGACAGTTTTAGAGTTTGCAGGCAGAATAGGCATGACGAAGGTGTCCGGAGCTCTAGTGATGATAACCAGCTTTTTCGCGCAGAGTTTTTCCGCCAAAATCTGGCTGAAAGTCGCTCGATCCACGCTGAAATCCAGTATGCTAAGCCAAGGGTATAGATAGGAAAAACATGAGAGCAAGAATGCGCCCCAAGGGAAATGCAAAAATGCGCCATTTGAAATTGTTGGAAATGGTATTTCTGAGACCCCCGTCTCATCTAGTTTTGAAACCAAAACGCCTAACTTTGCGTTTTGAGCCCCAAGAACAATTTCTTGCCTATCTATACCCCTGCTAACGGTGTTGGCCGCAGCAGCGGATAAGCCGGATTTGTCCATGGTCCATTCATGGACCGCTTTGTGCGAATTTCGCTCGAATTCTATCTGGGCCTTCTGAATGAATTCTTCCATTATGAATCTTCCTTGTTTCTTTTCGGCTGACGCAAGATGTTAGTAATTTTACGACTTAAAATTATTACTGCTGCTTTATGCAACCGGTGGTAACATCTTTATGCAAGCTTGCTAGTAGCGGAAACTTTATTTTGCACGCTCTCGCTGTTCGCTTTATAAAAGTAAAAATTTCTGAACAACCTCAACTTGCATAGGCAAAATGGATCCCTGTACTGCGCCCTACTGTGCAATAAATATGCTAAAAGCTGGGTTCGGTTTCGGTGGTATGTGTATATGTGGGTTATGCTTTTTCTTTGCGCTATGCTTATTCCTTTGGAACCTGAGATGCATTTTAGGCTTCTGTTGCCTTCGGTAAACCTCACAGTCTGCGGGTGCGTGCGTGCAGAGCTTTTTTGAAAGCTAATCAGCTTCTTTGTTTTCCTTGATGGGCAAAAGTGAAATAGGCCACTGCTGTTGGCTCTATGTCATCTTTTGCTTATCACCCACTATTACGACATGTTATCTGCGTTTTTCTAGCTAAAGGCGCCCATCTATAATATTCTTGATTTATTGCTGATTTTCTCGAGCAGCTGTTCATTGTAGGCCTAACATTTTCCGGAAGAACTGCTTGTTTTAACACGAAGCTTTAAGTTTAAATATCCCAGAAAAGATAAAGGCAACGGAAATCTATTTTAAACAAACATACGTTTTCAGGGGGTGGGTTGGTCAGGTAGCCAACAATAACTTGAGGCGCAGCGATAAGACCAAATTGTACCTGGTTTCCAGAGACTTTGTGGCATCTCTTTATATCTTTAGCGCCTCTGACAGCTGAATTTGTGGGCGCAAGAAGAGAACCAGAGTCGTAATGCACCTCAAATTACCACGTACCTACCCCCCAGGTTTCTATGTAATACATAGTACCAAACCAAGGGTCCATAAGGTTATGCGTTATGGGCGCTTGACAGTACATACATGTCGTACCCCGTATTCCGTAGGTAAACATCTTTGAAGGGTTCGAACAACGTGTTTATTAAAATTTATCGCAATAATGAAGCTCATGGCAAAAGAAGATCAATACATTTTATTAATGCAATTTGCGTGATGATCTGCCTCTTTGTCCTCTCTGGGTAACCAGTTGTTGTTTGCATGCGCCATTCACTGGCAAAAAAGTCGCATGCGGCGAGCCTCCTAGCGACGGGCGTGACCTCGATTTGGCTGGCTGGCTCCGGTTGAACTCTATTCCGGTGACATCACACCAGTACATGGACACCACTGCACCTCACGCACTGAATACATGGCATGCATACAATGATACGAGTACATCTACCTACTATGTAGGTGGGCACGTTGTATACCTACTTAATACTGGGCCGGACAGCCTATTATGTAAGAGGCGTAGCGTACCTACAATACATACGTACATAACATACGTTACTTTTCATGCGACGGGCGTTACGCACCGCTTCCTGGTTCAGCATACATAGATAGATAGACATGTACTAGATGCAACAGACCTTCCATCGCGCATCATATTCAGTTCGATCTTCCAACATGGAAAGTACAGAAGGAAGAAAATTGACAGTCATGATCTTGCATTATTGTTGTTGTCAACTTAGAGCCCTTGGAATAATGAAGCGTAGGGCTTGGACGCGATAGATAGAATGTCGTCGCAATTATTGCGCTTGCAAAGCATTTGGCTGGCTTCTATCTTCTTCAGTGCGGGTGAGTGTCCAGCTCTTTTCTCAAAATTATAGTCTGGCCAGAGAGAGTTCGCTATGGGACTCAAGTCGTCATGTGTACTTGTGCAATTTGCATAGTGCTCTAAAGCCCAACGCCACTTTGCTTGCCCGGTACGTACGAAAGATGCTCGACTTTTTAACAGTACCGTACGTCGCAGTCAGAACGTTCATCGCATAGCAGTTTCATAGCAAAGTGCGGTGAGTTTATCAGTGCCAAAAATTCAGTACGGAACTGTGATGAGAGCTGCGATGCGACGACTAAAGCAAGCAAAACGTGGCAAACTGATAAAAATGATGTTTCAACCCCTTCCTTACGGTGTTATTTATATGCGCAGGTGAAACGCTGGTTCCTAGCGGTCAGAACGCGGAGTCCTACCTGGGTCGCTTCGCCGGCATTTTCCAGGAGCTGAACGAGCTGGGCAAGCAACGCTATTACAACTGCAAAGGCATCGTATGGATCGCCGGTCCCAGAAAACTGTTCATCACCAAGTTCTCGTTCCAACCCAGCTTCCATGCACCAGGTAAATCAGGGTACCATGGGGTAAACCTGGACATGGGGGTAAACCCGGACACCTAGTATATCTCTGCAACCACGACCGATTGAGACAAGTTTTCTACCAATCGATTCCTTGAACTCTCCTCGTTCAAATGAGCTATAGTCTGGCCAATAGCAGTTGGCACCTGGACTCAAGGCGAGTTGCGTAGTTTGCATGTACTTCTGCTAAATAGGAGTACACGAAGCGTGGACAGAAATCCGCATTTGTAAATCTATTTTACGCAATGCGCCTTGAGTTCAGGTGCCAACTGCTATTGGCCAGACTATACCATGTTTATCATTTGCTGAAGTGGCAAGTTCAAAAAAGCTGAGGTGTCCGGGTTTACGCCACAGTACCCTAAATTGTAAATACGGTAGGGTACCAAGTGGTAAACCCGGCCACCTAGGTAAGCTCCTTCTTTGACTTATGGTTTCGGGAAATGATGTACCAATGAGTGAGCGAGCAGTGAACATGCAATACCTACCTACACATACTCCACTGCATTCAGTTGAATTTTGAATTTAGGCCTAGGCTTAGGCTGAGGCTCTACGTATGCACAAAAGATAGGAACTTCAAAGTACAGCTGCTGCTGGGCTTTGTCACAAGAAGTGGCCAAACGCCTATTATTGCTGCATTTTAATAATAATATTTGCTGTCTTACATTTAGAAAACATTACCTTTTGGCTTGGACCTGCGAGAAAGACCGGAACGCACGTCGACGACATGTTTCCCAGTGAGAATGGAATTTACCTAAAACCGAAGTTCTTTCGAAAACCACCGGCTTCAGCATCGACTGATAAACAGGTAAAGCACGGAATTACACAGTGTAGATTTTCCCATGTAAGGGGTGTGGTACCTTTTTTAGCCACTTTTTATCTGAATGCATACAAAGTATGTACAATACGTACACTGTAAAAACGATTACTGTAAAGCTTCGTGTATAACCCCTCTTCGACTATAACCCCCTCGTGTATAACCCCCTATTTGGTGACTAACGATTTTTAACCCAAAATTTTTTAAAAAAAGAAGCATGTTGGTGATGATTTGGCACATTTTGCTTGGTCTCGTGTATAGCCCCCCTCGTGTATTACCCCCTCGAATCGGAGATTAACGATTTTTATCCCCCGGGGGTTATGCAGGAAGCTTTACAGTACTAAACTTGAAGTAAAAAGATGAATTTATTTTACTAAATGCTTACTTGTAATCTTTTTATCTGTTAATTTTACTTGCTCCTTGTGAAATCTTTTTACTTTGTAATCTGTTTCAGTACATAATCGCCAAGACCCCATCGCAAGCTCAAATCGCCAACATTTTCACCAAAACTACCGATCCGACCAGCGGTAACATAAATTTGAGTTTATTCAACCTGCGAGACATCATCAAAAAACTGCGAGAAGGCAATGAAGAAGAGGAAAGCGCAGCGGTACCAGAGCCAGAAGGAGGAACTAAAGTGGGGTTCTTCACTTCGTACTGTACTACCACACTACTAAATATCTCAGGATCAATAGCCAACGTTCGCGCAAAGCGGTCAGAATCTGTCAATAAATAATAGCCGCATTGAAAATAAAAAAAACTCGCCGCATTTTTCGACGTAGAGGGCACGTAGTCGCATGCGGTTTTTAATTTTTATTAGTGCGGTGTACGAAGTGAAGAAACCCACTTTTAGCGCTAATTCTGCAGCCACAAACGAAGCAGAATCCTCAAAATCTACAGACAATGATAGCAAAACGCAGCCATTACCGGAACCATTACCAGAACCCGAAGGCCGTAGCAAACGACGTAAAAAACGACAAAGCATCGCCAGTTTATTCTTACCACCTCCTGCCCAAGTACTCTACGGAGATACAGCTCTAGGACTTTACAACAACAATGAGCACGAACAACCACCGCACCAACAGGAGCCGCCACAAGGTTTCACCGGATATAATTATGCAAATCAGCACATTTACGAGCAAGAAGCCTTAAAGGGGGATCTGGCGGAAATTTAGTACGGGAAGGGACAATTTCATATTTTTGACTTTAGAGGGTCGTATACGTATCAGACGTAAAATAGCATGCTCTTTTGATCTAACCCCACATTCTGGAGTCAATTTTGCCTCTGTGAAACGGCGCCCCAGTTAGGAAGGGGAATTTCGCAGACACTTTGGGGCCTATTTCGAGCTTTCTAACCGGGGCGTCGCTTCACAGAGGCAAAACCGACTCCAGAACATGGGGTTAGATCAAAAGAGGATGCGATTTTACATGGTAAGTACAGTATACCTACTAGGTGCTTTCAAATGGTAGAAATTCGAAATTTTTCCTTCCCGTACAAACTATATTCCGCCAGATCCCCCCTTTAACAAACGACAGAGCGAGGGAAGAGGAGGAGGCTAAAAGGGCGCAAGCCATGATTCACGTAATCAGAAGATGGTTTCCCAGTCTGTACATCCCGCCGCTGCTTGAACCCACCACTACTACCCAATCTCCTCAATATCTGGCCTTAAACCGACCTGTGTTTCAGTTACCCCCACTACAGTCAATTTTCAGTTTTCCTGGCAGGCCGCCTATACACGTGCAACAAGCGCAGGCGGAGGATAGAAGGAACCTGATTAAAATTACTACAGCTACAACGACGACGACTAGTGCAACTACTACAACATCAACAACTACTCCTACAACAATTACGACAACTGCGAGTGCAACTACTAGTACTACTACGAACAACCCAAGAAACAATGTGTACCTATTGGTTGCTGGTGGCACGGTAACAGTGCCACAAAATTTACTGCTGATACAGGAGCGAAATGAATGGACGAAAAAGCCTCAAACTCAGGCTTCATTGGATGAAAAAACGCTAAATGACGGTTTACAGCAGAATAATAAAAGAAAATCAAGTTTGAAAGCGAAAAAGTTGTCCACGTCTGTACGAACGTCTGCCAGGACAACTAGTTCTACAACTACTAGGACTACTACTAGGACTCCAACCACAACTACAACTATTGTGCCAACAACCATTGAACCTTTGAATGAACCATTTGAACCACTCAGCTGGTACTCTGGTTTTGAGCCCGTGGAACTAAATTTACCGCCTGACGCACACATGAAAGACATACATTGGTTGTCAATCTGGGATCATACGAGAAAGGTACCTGCCTTGTAGGGTAGCATGGGGAAAATCTGTCCATTTCATCTCGCGAAATGTGATACCAGTAGTAAGGTATGATAAGACTAAGTATGTAGGAATGAGGAGGAGCATAAGCCATGCTTTGAATCAGGTCGGGGTAGAACCGTTACAAAGGGGCGGATTTACCCCCATCGCCCCATGGGCGGGTTTTGCCCCAGGCTACCCTATATACAATTGCACTTGTGAATGTACATACGACAGGGCCTTTGCGTCCGAAATTTGGATGGTCCGACATTGACCCCCAAGAGCTCGAACAAAATCTGGTGCGTCCAAACAAATTGTCTTGCTTTGTTACAGTAACCTCTGTAATCATTCGCTTGATTTTTTTGTGCGCATGATGCGATGTCATGTATGGAAATGGGATAAACCCGACCATGAAGAAATCCGGCCACCCAAGTTTCAGGGCTGTATATCTCAGCAAATAACGGACCGATTGAGACAAATAACATGTATCATACCCATCGATTTCCTTGAACTCTCCTGTTTCAACGAGCTACCCTATTGGGTTCATCATTTGCTGAAACAGCAAGCTCAAAGGAGCTTCGGTGACCGGGTTTACACCCTATGGCCGGGTTTACCCCACAGTACCCTATATTATGCTACTGTATACATGTACTGTACGTACCTACCTGGTCATGAAGTTCACCAAACGTCCGAAACGTCTGTCAATCTTTCCGTCTTGTCTGTTCGTTAACCTATATAAGTGTTCGTCTGTCCGTTTGTTCGTCAACCCATATGGGTTGACGGACGGACGTTACGGACGTCTGGTGAACGCGCCACAATAAACAACGGAATTATCGTTCCAGGAAGCCGTCGCCTCGCTCTTGATTCCGAACGGACCTCGCTTCAGCATTCCGGAGCCGATCACCCTCAACGGTCTCAAGCCCGCCCTGCAGTTCAAGGACGTGCGGTCGGGACCCCTGGAGATTCTGGACTCGAAGACCATTCGCGTTCACGACTTCCACTTCGAAGGGGACGCCCCCGGCGCATGGTTCATGGTCGGCAAGAGCATCCTGCCCAATCACAACCAGGGACAAGTGGTGCCGATTCTTACGGACGAGTAAGTGGCGCCGCTTTACGTACAGCACCTACCTATGTATATATTAAGCCGGTTCCGCTCCTGAGGGGTAGGTACGTGGTAACTTGAGAGTTGAGGCGCATTTCCGCCCCAGTTTTCCATTTGCGACACAAAATTCAGCTGCCAGAGGCGCAAAAGTACTGTATGGTAGAAAGATATGAAGAGGTGCCAGAAGGTGGCGCAAAGAGGTGCATTTGGCATTTTGTGCCTCAGGCTTTTCTCGGCTACAGGACTACATAGGTATTGTAAGGTTTGGACTAATGCTCCGTCTTTTGGCCGATGGTCCAAAACAGGTTCACTGATCATTTAGAAAAATTGCTTGAAACAATGCACCGAAGTGCGACCGCAATACTATCGCAAATTGTATCGCGATCGCATTTTGGTTGCCTGAGTAGCATTTTGCTCAGGATTTTTGTTTGTCGCAGCCATTGGTACTAACTACTTACTGTACCGTGCAATGTACTGTTTCAGTGGTCGCTACGATTGTGACTTCCTGCAAGCTTACAACAATCAGACTCTGACACTGAAACTGCCCGGCGTCTTAAACATCAAGGACGTGTTCTGGATCTCCGTGTTTTGCGTGCCGTATTCCGTCAGCTTCTCGCATCTCTACCTACCCTACGCGGACATCAGCGTGCCACCGGATACCACTGGGGAAACGGTAAAAAGAAAACGACGGGTACTGTGGGGTAAATCCGGCCACCCAATTTCCTTTGAACTTTGCTGTTGGCGAGTTTAAGAAATCGATTGATCTTATATTTGTTTCAATCGGTTCATTGGTTGCTGAGATATGAAGCCCTGAAACTAAGGTGGCCGGGTTTACCCCATAGTACCCGTTGCATAAATATGTACGAGATAATTGAGGTTGCATATTTCGATTTATTTTCAGGTTCCTTATTGTATCCTCAAAGAATACGCGTAATGGAGGATCGCTTGTGATGGATAGGGAGGTGATTGTTTGTTTCGATATGTACTCAAACCAAACACAATTCTCCACTTGAATGGCTGCTATTTTAAGATAAGGCCGCGTGCCGACCTACTGTTTTGTTTGTTTGACTTTTGTAGTACGAAACTGTTGAGTGCTCTTTTGACAGTGTCAATGTCTTTCGAGTCTTCATCAAAGTAGTTTTTCATCCGGAGATAAAAGATTGCCACGAAAATTTAAGATGCATTCTCGATAGTTTCGAAACAGTTTTGTCGTCGCTGATACAAACTGAGTTTAGACAAGACTTATTCCACCATTCCAACGTACTAGTTTCTTGCGATACCGTACGTTTGAACGTTTACGTTGATTATAAATCATGCCCACCTGGAGTATCATCCTGTATCTCGCTGTTGCTTTTGCCACTGTTTGCGGTAAGCTTGTGTGTGCATTGTATAGGATGCATGATATGATATCCACAAACAGCACACGTACAAACTTTTTACTATCAAGTAGCCTCCGTACGTACGTATGTATACGTACAGTATACGTGTACCTACGTAGTAATACAGTGCAAGGATAATGCTTTTCGTTTAGGCCAACAAAGTTGTACGGAAAATGGCGAGGAGCTAATCAGTAGAATGCAGCAAAAACGAACGCCGATTAAGGAGGGGCAGAGTCGGCGCACTTGGCAGATTCATACCCACAACCCCAAGCCGTACGGTTTGGACGGCTACGTGTACAAGGTGTACGACTGTGTGAACGGTGAACGGAATTTTAAAGAGAAAATTGTAAGGGTGAAGCAGTTCAAATACAACGGGAGAGCACCAGGTATGTATGTAGGGTACGATGGGGTAAACCCGGCCACAAAAAAATCCGGCCACCTAAGCTTCAGGACTGCATCTCTTGCAGCAACCAATAGACCGATCGAGAGAAATAGCATGCGAATCGATTCCTGGAACTGCTCTTTCAATTGAAGCAAATTTGGTTCATCATTTGCTGAAACAGCGAGTTCAATTCAAAGAAGCTTGTGTGGCCTGGTTTACCCCATGGCCGGATTTACCCCACAGTACCCTAGTATATACGTAGAAAACTGCATCGCAGCTGCAATTTTAAACTTTTGATTGAGCATTCATTGACTGCTTGGTTTACCCGCCACACTATTCTTATCACTTACCACTTGCAGACTTGCATTTCTGGGCCAGCCCTGGAGCTTACGATGCAGACTCTGGGAAACCTTGCACCTCGTCTGAATACCAGTAAGACAAAGTGAAGCAGTGCAGGCAGGCAACCACGTACATAGCACGAAATATCTATCGAATGAGCCCTGTACGGTCATCTGCAAATATTATCGATCATCATTCCAATCTGTCTACAGGGTTGACCCTCTGTCTCCTGGCATCAAGCATGAGCTGGAGTCCATCGATCTGACATTGCCAGCTGGTGTCACCATCTCCAATTTGCGAACCTTTGGCATGTGGTGCAAGGCATACAAGGTAAAAAAAGTAGGTAGGCTACTTACTCTTACAGTATTACAGTACATGCATGCGGCGGTAGCATAGTCTAAAGCCTAAGCCTAGGTATACTCTGCCTACTGTATGCTTTACGCAGGAAACCAAAATGCAGTTTTCTGTTCAGGTAGACTTTGGCTACTTCACACTACCTGAAGAAAATTCGTGAAGCGATGCTCGACCCTTTTCACCACTGTATGGAACGGAAACACAGCATCAAACAATTACCTATTTACACGATTTCATGCGTACACTACGTACTTACATTGGTTATGACATGATGTATGCGTACCCTATGTATGTATGTATGCATGTAGTAATGCGAGTGTTTTGGTCATCAATGAGAATTTTGCATAGAACTCGTTTCTTCAGTGAGCGTATATTTCTGCGAAAACGTAACCCAATACCATTGTTTCTTCACGTACATAAAATTTTCTGGTCTATTGAACGTGGTCGTGCGTGTGTTTGTGCGAGAACACTGCAAAGAAGGTTGTTTGGACCACAGAATAGGCAGAGGACGATAAAATTGTGGTGCATGTATACTGCTCTGCTGTCGTTCGTACTGTGAAATTGTCGAGGAAATAGACTTGTTGCGTGGTTGAAGAACTTCTGTTTGTTTCCGACGGTCCACCATACCGCTCGCTAGAGCGTGGAAACCAACGTACGGAGTCGGTTGCGGTCTTTCGGTTCCAGGGGTATACCCAGACCCCGAATTTTTGCGGAGGAAACTCATAAAACAAGGTAATCTTTTGTTGACCATGATACTGTCGCGTTTAGAACAAAAATGCCGCCCCCTAGCAACATGCAATGTAAATTTGGGGCGAACAAGATTCAGGATCGGAATTACGCCCCAATATTGTACGCGTAGACATACCCTTGGAATCAAAGTCTGTCTGTACTTCCGCAAAAACTTGCCGCCCTCATTGTTTTTCGTCTAGGAACAACCTCGAAAAATCGGCCTACCTCGAAAAATTCTTCTGTCGTCTGTTCAATTCAATCTCGTCTGGTGTGGTAATTTGGTGAATTCGGAAAAATTGTCGTGACTGTCTTGGGTCATATTTGAATTGGTTCATCCAAAAAATGGTTTTTTCGTCGACTTTCCTCGGATTTATTAGCACTGCTGTATTGCTTGTAGGTAAGCCCTTTATTGCTTTATGCAGTACCGTATTTTTGGGTGTATATCCCCCATTGTATATCCCCCGTGTATAACCCACCATTGGCAAAACATAAATTTTGTCCAGTGTGTATATCCCCCTGGTGTATAACCCCCCATGTACTGGAAGGTACCTAGCCTACCTATGTAAGCTGGTCATAAGCTAGCTATAGCTACTCCTACACCAGGGGCTATACACCCAAAAATACGGTACTTGTGTAACCCAGGAGGGGAATAAATGGTTCGAATGCTATGCTACTGCACTACACGTACATACAGTACGTACAAAAGGCCAGTCGAATGTGGCGCAGTCATGACCAATATGCGCTTGTTATGCCATTTGTGTGCTTTGCGCGGATTTGAATAAAGAGCGTTAGTCACCGAATGGGGGAGTATATACGGATAGGGGTTATACACGAAGCCTTTCCCATTAGCTGGTTGTTTTTGCAGGTATTCGAAGGGGGTTATACACGAAGCTTTACGGTTCGCTATAATCAAGTATCTATAAAAGGCCTTTTAAAAGGCAAGTATCTATAAAGTAGCAAGTAGCAAGTATCTATAAAAGGCCTTTTATAGATACTTGCTATTATTTATTGCAGGAACCGTGAAATGCGCCTGTCCCGGCTCCGGTGGTGAGCACAAAATCGGCAGCATTGGCACGAGGCAAACAGGAGGCGCAAACCCGCGAGATTACGGACTGAGCGGGAATGTGTACGCGATTTACACCTGCAACGGAAGCAGCAGGAAATACTCGCCGAGAACGCTGCGCATTCGAAAGTTCACGTACAACGGAGGAGCACCAGGTTTGTGCGTCGCGTACCGTCATTGTGCGACACACTGCTTAGGCTTAGGCTTAGGCTTAGGCTTAGGCTTAGGCTTAGGCTGAGGCTTAGGCTTAGGCTTAGGCTTAGGCTTAGGCTTAGGCTTAGGCTTAGGCTTAGGCTTGGGCTTGGGCTTGGGCTGAGGCTTAGGCTTAGGCTTAGGCTTAGGCTTAGGCTTTGGCTTGGGCTTGGGCTTGGGCTTGGGCTTGGGCTTAGGCTTAGGCTTAGGCTTAGGCTTTGGCTTTGGCTTTGGCTGTGGCTTGGACTTAGATTTAGACTTAGACTTAGACTTGGGATTGGGCTTAGGCGTAGGCTTAGGCTTAGGCTTTGGCTGAGGCTTAGGCTTAGGGTTAGGGTTAGGCTTAGGCTTATAGCTGAGGCTTATTCGGATTAGGCTTGGGGTTAGGCTTGGGGTTAGGCTTGGGCTTGGGCGTAGGCTTGTAGGCTTGAACTTTGGTGTTATACTAAGAGTAAGAGGCTTGATTTGAGGCTTAGCCTTTGCGTGCCATTGTGCGGCCAACATACGGTATGTACATTGTTTCATTTCCGCTACAAAATTATGTGGTCTCGCGCTCGCCTCTGGGAATAACTTATCCTCAACAAGAAATTGTGTGTAACGGACACTCTACGTATCTTTGGTCTCCCCTTCTGGCTTGAGTTTCACATTTCAATAATTATCTGCTGCCTTATTGAGCCTACTGCGTGCGTACTATTAGGGTGACGATGGTGACAGGAAGAGGAATCGACTAATTGTATCGTTTTTTGTTTCAGATTTGTACTTTTGGGCAAGCAACGGCCAATTTCAAACTGGGGCTGAGGTGTTATCAAGCGAATACCCGTAAGAAAAAAGTTTGCTATTTCCGTCGCTAAAATTTATTTATTTATTAATTCAAGTTTATTTATTTAGGCCTATTTGTTTGTTAAAAATTTATTTTTTATTTGGTTGTTTATGTAGGCCTATTCTCTACCCTTTCTTGTTAGTCTTGTTCCGTTCTTTTTTCCAATTAGTAGTGGATCTTTTTTATTTACCAAATTACAGGATTTCACCTCTTGCACCTCAGCAGCAGCATACCATCGAAAGGGTCGACGTTCAGCTACCACAAGGAGTCAACCTGGCAACCCTGAGAACTTTCGGAATGTGGTGCAAAGCGTTCGGAGTAAGAAGCTTCACATTATCCGTACACCGTACACACACACTACCTTACATATACTGTACTTATTGGTGATATAAAAAATAATCACAAAGCCATACTTTTTTGTTTTTGCAGGTTGATTTTGGTCACTTTACTATCTTACGTAGCAGGCTACGATGAAAAAATAATGCTGCCTTCGAAAATGCAGGAGAATATATTACGATTTTACTCATGTTCATATTGAATGGGGAGATGAGTAAGAAAAATACGACTAGAGCGTCTTTCGTTTTGTGATATAATGATACGAATGGTCTGCTGATAGCTGCAAAATCTGTTACTTTTCAAAATTAAAGTTGTACTGATCATTGATGTACTATATGAGTTACGTGTATCTGTTTCCCTTTTGCTTGGTTAGATATGCTTATGCTTATCTTTTTTGTTTATTTCTGCTCTGAAAATCCATTTCCCTTCCAGATGTATCGCTTATTTCCGTCATTAAAAACGTTGTGCCTCCAAATTTTTTGGCCAAAAAAGCAGAAAGGCGAGATTATGGCACGTGAAGCGACACCAAAAGCCTGCAGCCAAAGGAAGCTTCAAAATGATAAATTGGCATTTGTGAGAAGAATATATCGTACTTACAAGCCCAGCCGCGTTTCAGAAGTTGATTTCTGGGGAACATTTTGACATGTTTTGGCAGAAGAAAAAACCGCAATAAAGCCTGGCTTCTGTGCTGCTTCATATTGCCTTCTTCAGAACAAAATACGCTCAATGGTGCACTTCAGACGTGAACTCCGAATTCGCTCCGAATTCGGAGCCCTGACTATACTTCAACATGCAAATTCTCCGAGTTCGCACCGAACTCGCTCCGTTTTTCCAAACGTGCGTGTATACAACCGAGTTTGTAATATTCGAAGACGTCGTAAGTAATTGACGTTCGTTTCGGTTCAAAACGAACGTCTTTCCATACTCGAAGCGAACTCGCTCGGAGCAAACTCGGAGCACGTCTGAAGCGCACCAATGTAATGTACGTAAAGCTACTATGATGTGTGGGAAAAGAGTCAATTTTCTTGATGCCGATATGCTCAAAGAAGGATGAAGTTTCGGAGAAGAAGCATTTGGTGTGCATTCAATATGGCAGAAAGGGGATAAGCGCGTTACGCTTGATTGAGTAAGAGTGGCCAAATTAGCCTTGGACGCCCATCGTACTTCTTCACTTCACGTTCAGTCCAATATGGCTGAAAGTCTATGTACAAGAGCGATGAGAAAAGTTGCGTCATATTTTCTCTGAGCAGCTTTAGGCATTTCAAATAAGTCCTTGTTGCCTCTCTTTAAAGATTTCAATCCATGCGCCTATTCACCGGTTGCGCTAAAATATTCTTTTTGTGGTCGTGACCTCGCTCGCGAGCTGACCCCTCTGCTTTTACGATTCTCATTTGAGTGCAATATATTTTTGCGATCGGTGTCGGTGACTGTGTGGGTTTTACCAACAGCCGACCCTGTGGGGTGCGGTCTAAAAACAATCGGTGTCGGTGAAAATAAGGCGTGCTTTATCAGCTGGAGTCAGCTCGCTACCACCCTGCAATTTTCAGCGCAACTAGTGAATACGAAGGCGGGGGTGATCAGATTTTTGGGTAGTTTATTTTCGACTTCGACGACTTTTTCGTCTTTCGCACTTCCTCTCTTAATTCGTACGAGGCACCAAAGGAGCAAAGCGGGTGACTTCTTTATCCTTTGTTGTCCGGCCCGCGATTTCTTTTCGGTCTGAGGCCTTCATTTCATGCATCTGCTCATTTTCTTTCTCGGTGGGTTTACGTACGTCTGTCGTCTGGTGCTTATGAAATTTGTCGCGGCCCAAAACTACAAGTAGGGTACTGTGGGGCAAACCCGGACACGAGGGTAAACTACCATATCTCAGCAACCATACGATACGACCGATCGAGACAAGTATTCTAGTATTCTACCAATCGAATCTTTGAACTCTCCTCTTTCAAATGAGCTACTATGTTCATCATTTGCTGAAGTGGCAAGTTCAGAAGCTAGATGTCCGGGTTTACCCCACAGTACGCTACCAACAACCAACTGGAGCTGAAAATCTTACGCGTTGATCCACGGTGACTGACTAGTGACTACTTTTCGAATAAAGAAGTAAATTGGTCCACTACTTATTTTGTCCACCAAAATTTGTCATGGCAGTGAATTACTAACAAATCGGCCTGACGCAATCAAAAAAGTCGCGCGACATCTGGTGGTGGGCCACCCACTGCCTGTTTTTCAAGGATTAAAAATTGTCGCAATAAAGTAACCCAAATAAGGACAAGCGCCAAAGATTTACCCAGTGGCCGTCTTGGCATTTGAAACATCTGTGGTTCTACTACACGCCAAAGGTCCTACTTTTTACTTTGTCCAGTTCAATTATTTGTTTCGTACTTGTTGTTCGTTATTGAAAACTCTGAATTCTGAAAGCAGCTCTCCTATTTTTGTCGATACTGCTTTACTTACCTACGTATGTCATACCCTCTTACATACAAAGGTAGTAGTGCCAGTTTGGAGGCCCATTTTCATTCAACCCAACACGTGCGCTTGTGGTCAGTTTTAGAAATGTGCCAAAAGAGACCAAACAACAATAATTAGCAATAGCATACCTCTATAGCTTTCTACCTTTCGTACTTGCCTTATTTGCGCAGGCGTCCATAGAAAACCGAGGGCAACCAAAAGGCCCAAAAGAGGCCTTATATGTTTTATACGTATGCATGTATTCGCTGTAGTTTGGGTTGGGTTGCATAGGCGCGGCCAGTGGGTATTGTCCGCAGTGTCGGCTTCTATCAAAAGATAGCTCGCCATTCTACGTACGAGCTGTGGATTATGCCTGTCTATAGTTTTGTTGATTTTGTCACTGATGCCACTATGATAGTGAATAGGCCTACACCTATGTACCTTTGTCGGACAGCTGAGTGTTTACTGTGAGGGACGCTAGGCCAGAGAGGACAGAGGTTTTGGTGCGCTAGAAAAAGCGTCCTTCTACGTTGGATGGAACATCCGCATAAAGCAAGTACACTCCAACCCTGGCCCTGGCCCTATTCTTCCAAACGTGACTGGCCCTTCTGAACTCACCAAAATTCAACATAAGCACTCGCTTCGGTTGAGATTACGTCGGCATATTTCATGCAGCATTCGGGCGATTTTTATTCCAGAACAAAATATTTGCTTTTGGTTCAACTTTTTTATTCGAATAGGCAATATTTTTAATTTGTATTCCGAATATTATGGATTGCATGGACTTCTACAATTTATTTTTTGTAAGGAGGTGTTGTTGAACGGTGATAAGAAAGGGGTCGGCCAGCGCATTATCGGTTTTCGAATAAATTGACCCAAAAATACCGATTTAGGCATATTTCTTAGTGATCTGCAACACCACTTGTCTCCTGCGGCACTTGTTCTAATTTTCTGCAAAAATTCTTTTGACAGGATTACGGTAGGTCATGGACTTCTGTAATAAATATTTTTCAAAATCCCGAAAAGCGCGCGAGCGTTTTTGACCGCAACGACGGACGGAACGGAAACGAAAACCAGAAGGGAGGACGGAGAAGAAAGGAAGCAAGGTTGCCAGGTGTAGTAATATCTTACTACAAGTAGTAATTTTTGACTTTCTGTAGGTACCTACCTGAGTGGCGTAGTAATCGTAGTAATAATGTAGTAATATTTGGTGTTGACCTGCTAGTATGGGAAAAACTTTCAGAAGTGCGTTTTTAGGCAATTTTGAGTTCCAAATTTCAAAAATTTTCTCAAATTTTCCCTCCGCGCTCACTATTTTCTGAAAAAATCGGCCATACTTTGTCATTTTTCACTCTGAATCAATCTTTTCATGGTTCAGTACATCTTCTGCATGCATTTAGCTGAGTTTTAGCTTCAATTGGCGCTTTTGCAGTGTCAAATTTTTCAATATGGGTTTTGCGTTGTAATGAACCCTGAGTGCCACAGTAATAAGGCATTTTGAGACCTGGCAACCTTGAAAGGAAGAGAAGAAAGAAGTTTTGGCTAGAACCGTTCCAATGTTTGCTTTGCTTTATGCTTGTCATGTATTTTCGCATCTTTATGCATGCTTCCTGTCTATGTAGAAGCGCATCATACGTACTGTTGACGTGTTGAAGGAGGATCATGAAAACTAAACATTTCCTGTGATGATAGGAACGCAATTTGTTTGCCCTTTCCTTACAATATACGTATGCATGTACTTACTGTCTGTACTTTGTGCGAGCGTGCGCGCGTGTTGTTCTCAACGAGATAAGGGCACGAGAATAATATCGGTTGTCGAAAGTGATGATATATCTTGGCGTCCTGGCTCAGGCATGAATTCCAATTGATTGCTGACCATAAAAAAGTAGTACTGGCATTCTCTGGCATGTACAGGGTAGCGTGGGGTAAAACTGGACAGCGAGGGAAATTTCGGACGGTCCTAGCTTTTCTGTGTCATCCAGTTGGCTTATGACAAAAAGCTACAGAGGCTTGGTTGAGAAAAGCCTTTGGTTGGTATGCGGAACATTTCCCCTGTCCGTCTTTACCCCACTCTACCCTACGCCCAAATAGGGTAGGGTGTATATGCGTATTTCGTTCTCTTTTTTATGTGTTGTCGGTTTTTGTTGCTCTTTGCCGTGTTTAGGTATGCGGAACCTTTCCCATGTCCGTCTTTACCCCACACTACCCTACGCCTACATAGGGTAGGGTATGTGTATTTCGTTCTCTTTTTTATGTGCTGTCGGTTTTTGTTGCTCTTTGCCGTGTCTAGGTTTACGTTCGCTTCTATTTATTACTGTTCCGCTCTTTTCCTCCTTTTGCCTCAGATCAGAAAATTTTCTTGTCCATTCTGAACTGCCTCTTCTTACATAGCCACCATGTTCACTGTTCTTTCTCTCAACAATGTGGCATAATTTTCGCGCCTGACATATTGTTCGCGTGGTCCAACAGGGAAAACGGGTTGAAGGCTTGGGGACTTCATGACTATGGAATGATTGCGCCTTTTCAATCATGGCCCGTTCACATATCGGGAGACATGCGCTGGGTGCGTACGCTCGGCTTGTACGTACATCCATGGCTCGACATGCCGTTTCAATCATGGTCCGTTCACATATCGGGAGACATGCGCTGGGCGTACGCTCGGCGTGTACATGTACATCCATGGCTCGATACGACACGTAAAAGAATGGAATGGACAGCCATGAATGCGCCGGGCATACGCCGAGCGCGTTTCGTTCCCTATGTGAATGAGGCATTGATTCAGTCGGTATCTGCCCATGGATTAGGGGCTTAATGTTGAAAGCTGCCGCGCGCACGCATGTGTGTCTGCATGAGGTCTGATTGACTTTTTTCGATACAAACTACACACACAGCAGTAGTAGTAGTAGCAGTCTCAGGAAAAATCAACTGCTGGAGTTTATTATTCACCCAGCACACCACCAGCTGCCGTTTTGTTTGGCCAAGCTGAAGAACAACAACTGTGCCTTGCCTGGCCTATGTACGTGCATGCTTCTCTCTCTTTTGGCCCGGAAGTGGCTTAAAGAAACGAGGGTCGATTTCGTCTTTTAGATATACCGTATGTGGAGGAGTGGACCGCTAGTCAGTCGCCTGCTTCGATAGTGGTTCGCGCCGCGCCTGACCCTTGAAAATGACTATGAGATAGGGTTATATGGGATAAACCCGGACATGGAAAAATCCGGCCACTTAAGTTTCAGGGCTTGCATATCTCAGCCAATGGACCGATTGAGACAAATATTTATCAATCGATTCCTTGGGCTCTCCTCTTTCAAACGAGCTCATCATCTTGCTGAAACAAGTAGTTTCAAAGGAGCTTAGGTGGCCGGGTTTACCCCATGACCGGGTATACCCCACAGTATCATAGTTCTCTTCTTAGCTTTTGCGCGTTGCCCAACTTGGAAATGATGGTTGTAGCTACTTGCAAGGTCCGTGTAATTTTCGCAGGTAAATCCGTGTATGCGTCTAAGAGCTACTGTACTGTACTGTACTGTAGTGTACTGTACTTTCTTCAAGAGATCCCCAACATAACGCCGTATGGGTCCATGACGCCATATTTGTTGTGGCTTTTTGCATACTCGCGGCCCGAAGCGCTGATATGATGGGCGAATATGCGCGGAGCCCACTCCAAATATGGCGAAGATTGGGCTGGGTCCATTACCACACGCTGCACCACACACTGCAGTATGCATCACACGCTGTTCCAAAAGAAGTGAGTAGGGTACTGTGGGGTAAACCCGGCCATGGGGTAAACCCGGCCACCTAAGCTCCTGTGAACTTGCTGTTTCAGAAAATAACGACTCTAAGTAGCTCATTTGAAAGAGGAGAGTTCAAGGAATCGATTGATGTTCTACTTGTCTCAATCGGTCCATTGGTCGCTGAGATATGCAGCCCTGAAGCTACGGTGACCGGATTTTCCCATGGCCGGGTTTACCCCATATTACCCTGTAGTTGTGATGCAGGCCGTTTGTCAAAATCAGGAGCCGGGATTGATCGCATTTCCCTTCCGTCCACCGCCCATTCATTCTTCTTTTGTTTTCTTGGCTGCTGCTGTGCGTTCTCATATGTATTATATAGGGTACTCTGGGGTAAAACCGGACAAGGGATATATGGCCCATTTACATCGGAGACATAAGTACTCAGGCTAGGCGTGTCCATGGCTTCACGCACGCAAATCGTGCATGGACAGCCATGGATGCATCGGGCGTACTATGCCGACGCAACTTCTTTCCAGATGTGAATCAGCCATAAAGTGACCAGAATTTGCCCACTGCCACCGGTTAGTTTTGCACCACGGTACCCTCATGGTGAGAGAGAAGAAAAGCCCCTTTTCGGCTAGGCATCTGCTCCCTATTTGCTGCTTGCGCGAGTTTGCTTTGCCTAATTTTCTGACCACCAGTTGGGGCTTGAGTGTCCAGTGCAGTATAGAGTCTGACCAGCTGAATTGCATGAACAGCTGACCTTGGTCCGGGTTTTGGGGTGCGGCGCTTTTTTGCTTGCAAAATCAGGCGTGAAACAATCGAACAAAAGACTGGTCTCTCTGTCCATTTTCTGGTCTCAGTCTGTAGTATAGTCTGTCCAGAATAAGTTGGCAGTTCCACTTGTGAGTTTTGCGTTTCTCGTTTTGCGATCGCCATAACCGCGCAGCAGATGTAGTACGCACGAACATACGTATGGTTTCAGAGAAGGCCTAAAATTAGCTGAAACCCATTGTATTCCCACCTCTTTTTCTGTGTCAAGTTATAAACATGTTATCCTCTGCGTGCTTTTCCCTTTCAACCCAATTCTTTGGTGCGTGTCCCTAATCCTTCCTCCGCGCTTCCTTCTGTTCCGCTTTGCTTGTGCTGTTCTTTCTTATTTCTTCTTTTCTTTTTTTATCGGTGCTCCGGTGTGCTGTGCGCAGCTGAGAAGACAGTAGCGGGACGGCGTGCAAGTCCAACTGCCAACTTATTCTGGACAGACTATAGTTGTCGCGTTTGTTTCTGACGTGCGTTCTATCGCCTTTCCACAAAATGTCCATGCCAAAAGGTTTCATTGCAAATTCCTCGCATAGTATTTCCTGTGCGTGTTGTGTATTTAACCCCCTCCATAATCTCAGATGGCCGCCTGGCCGCGTACACCCCTTGCGGCCACCCTGCGGTCGTGGCCGCCCATAGCCGTGGGGTGGCTGGCCAGAAAACAGTGACCATGGCCGTAGCCGGGGTGGCCGCAAGGGGTGTATACGGTCAGGCGGCCGCCTGAGATTATGGAGGGGGTTAATATGGTATGGTAATCTGTAATCGGCGATTGCCTCTTCTTTCCAACCTCATCATCCTTCCGTGGGCAACCTTTTACCCCGTGGTTTTGTTTACCTTTTTGCCAGACTTTGAATATTTCCATCACTTTTCGCTGTACATGGTACTTACGTTTGTACCTACTACGCTTATGTATGGACATGTGTGAATGAATACGTGTGTGTCTACACAAACCCCTGCGGTCCTATTATTTGATTGAATCGCACACCTTTTCATCTCGGCGTTTGCCACCTCAAATAGCCAACCGCGCACACCGGATACGTATTTTAAGGCGGCTGCTTTTTCCTTCCTTCCGTCTCTTTCCTTGTTTGTGTGTGATCTCTCCCCCTAACCGCTTTTCCATTACTACTGTCCCAAGAAGGAACCCATATTTCAAAGCAGTGTGACAGCGAACAGGGGGTGAAGGGGAAATTTGGGCCAGAAGAGAAATGAGACTGCAGCTAAGTGCTTAGGCAGGGTAGCTGGGGGAAACTGACTAACTAGGGTTTTTTGGGGCCAGAGATGAAGGGATAATGGTAAATGGGGTATCACCCTTGGGGTAATTTTGGCGAGGCAATGGAAAGCTACCTAGGAAAGCTGTGTATGGGTCAGTTGAACACCGAACACTGGTATAGCTTATTCTATCGACGCGTTGCGAATTGCTGAAACATCAATTTCACGGGGTGGCCCGTGCGTGATTTCCCTGAGTTCCAAATTACCCCATTACCTCACGGCCTTACGTACGAATGTAGGCACCTAACCGGCTGTCAGAACCTCCTGTTGTGTCCGAATCAATGTTGACATGTCTCCTCTCTGCTGTCCCCTCACTCCTCTTTGCTTGCTTGCGGTCCTTGATGCTTACTGCTTCGATTCTTATCGAACGTAGCGTATCTTACGTAGTCAACGTCTGTCTCTGACTGTGTTTGCGACGCGATTTGCAGTAAGGTGTGGAGTGGAATTGGGTGTCTATGGGTGGTTGGTTTGGGATTAGTCGCTACGTACTACTACTTGCCGTTCGAGATATGATGATTTTGGGGGCGCAACTATTGTAAAGCTGCATGTATAACCCCACCGGGATATAAAAGAAGCCAATTAAGACTATCAACGGGCTGAGTTGCCATTACTGGGCTTGATGACCGCAAGATTGCCCCTTTTTCTTTTCACATCGTCCCCAACCCTTTCCAGTCTTATAGCTAGCCGAAACATCAAAGTCACGAGTTCACCCAGCGGTGCCTTCAGTTTCAGTATACGGTAATTCGAAATTCGTCATCCCTGGGACAACTCGTGACTTTGATGTTTCGGTTGGCTATAAGACTGGAAAGGGTTGGGGGCCGATCTGACTATAACAACTCAATTCGTGAGTATACTCATTTTGCTTTACCCGTTAGCCACCGAGGAGGGGGTTGTACACGAAGCTTTACAATCCTGTTATGTATACATACAGCTCTCTATCTTGGAACGTGCTTCAGTGTTCTATGTGTCTGCAGCCTCTCTTACGTACTCAACGGTGCCTCCCCTCTGTCGTCCACTCTTCTTTCTGGTCGGAAAAAGTACACAGAAATGGAAAAGGGTGCTTAAGCAACAACCTGTGACTTTACCACGACATAAACCTTCCCCAAACAGTAGTTACATACATACGTACCGTGATGTGGCGATCATAGTTGTCGTTAGTGAGACGAAACGAAGTTGTGCATTACTGGGTCCGTATGCTATGGACGTCTGAATAGGGGGATATGGGGAGAGACAACTCTCTCTTTCTCCCTCACTCTCTTTGTCCTTATGCCGGTCGGTATGTGTGTGTGGAGGAACATTGCTTTTCTACCCTCACCATTCTTTGCACCACCTGTCCTTAACCACTCTCTGCAACAGTGGCACGTAATTACGAGGAGTGGGCACAAACCAAAGGAATACTGTAAAACTCCAAAAATAAGGGATGGTCCTTGTTAAAAATGAAGAAAAACTATATTCCGTTCTTCTGGGACACCCTGTAAACGACATGAAATGAGTAAGTGACCAATACAAGCCAAGCCACACTTTTTGGTCCGGTTAAGAAAGGTTTTCTGTAGCGGTTGCATAGTACGTGGAAGGGGGGTACTTTTTGTAAATCGAGATAATATGCCTATCGGATTCCCCATCAAAAACTGCATATGTAGATGAAGTTTGAGGAAAAAATTTGTTCAGGCATCATCGAGAGGTCGCATTTTTGCCGTTTTTCAACGTTTTTAGCCATATTTCAGCAACCGCAGGGCTTAGAGGGCTACAATTTGGTACACACATACATCCCATAGGGACCCAAGTCTGGACCAATTTTGAGCCCAATCGGCCATCTGTGTGGCGAGATATAGCGTCACAAAGTGCATTTCTGTATATTTTGCACCTGTTGCAAATTTAGTTTTTTGAATACCACAGCGCGAATACATGCCCTGCACAGGGTAACATTTTGACAGCAAGTAGAGAAGGGTTAGGCCTAAAAACTTTAGTACTACCGCAAAAAATCTCTATTATTGGAATTGGGACTACAGTCCTCTCAAATAGTGAAAAATACAGCAAAAATTTTCCCGCCTTTTTTATTTTTCAAGATAAATGAGCGAACCACTGAAATTTTTTCCTCGTAAGTAGCCTATCTTATGTAGAATTTGATGTAGATTTCAAAAATAAAATTGTTTTTCCCAAAAAATTTAACCCTTACCCTAAATTCACAAAAATATACTACTTTTGCAAAATTATATGCTAGGGGTTAAATTTTTTGGGAAAACCAATTTTATTTTTGAAATCTACATCAAATTCTACATAAGATAGGCTACTCACGAGGAAAAAATTTCAGTGGTATTGCTCATTTATCTTGAAAAATAAAAAAGGCGGGAAAATTTTTGCTGTATTTTTCACTATTCGAGAGGACTGTAGTCCCAATTCCAATTATAGAGATTTTTTGCGGTAGTACTAAAGTTTTTAGGCCTAACCCATCTCTACTTGCTGTCAAAATTTTACCCCGTGCAGGGCATGTATTCGCGCCGTGGTATTCAAAAAACTAAATTTGCAACAGGTGCAAAATATACAGAAATGCATTTTGTGACGCTATATCTCGCCAAACAGGTGGCCGATTGGGCTCAAAATTGGTCCAGACTTGGGTCCCTATGGGATCTTTTCGCACGCCAAATTGTAGCCCTCTAAGCCCTGCGGTTGCTGAAATATGGCTAAAAACGTTGAAAAACGGCAAAAATGCGACCTGCCCACCTTTACCCTTGAATATCTCGATGTTGCCTGAACAAATTTTTTCCTAAAACTTCATCTACATATGCAGTTTTTGATGGGGAATCCGATAGGCATATTATCTCGATTTACAAAAAGTACCCCCCTTCCACGTACTATGCAACCGCTACAGAAAATCTTTCTTAAAGGCAAGGGGTCCCCTACACCGACTTTCGAATTTAAAGTTCAAACCAATTTTATCATAAACTACATTTTTAACCGAGTCTTTTGCAAAAAACCGCTTTTCAAAATTCCTATCCGTTCATGAGTTATTCGAAGATAAAAATCGATAAATTTCAGTATTGAAGCGGTCCTCGGGAACCACTACGGTAGTTAACTACGTAGTTAACTACCGTAGTGGTTCCCAAATCCGTCTTCAGTACTGAACTTGACTGAACTTTGCACACCAACAACTCGTGAACGGATAGGAATTTTTAAAAGCGGTTTTTTGCAAAAGACTCGGTTAAAAATGTAGTTTATGACAAAATTGGTTTGAACTTTAAATTCGAAAGTCGGTGTAGGGGACCCCTTGCCTTTAATTCCTGTCCGTTCCTTCGTTTCGAACATCCCCTAATTTTGGAGTTTTACAGTAGAAAATGCCCAAAACGAAGGCGAAGGGAGCAAAATGCCTTCAGTTCGGTCGCACCCCTGCCCAGAGCTCAACACAGCAGGGGTCCACCGCGCAGTAAAAATCCCCACTTGTGCCCCTTTTCGGGTCCCATTGTCAACGAATTACCTTACGCGACTAACGACTTCTGCGCGCGATGTGATGGTCATTGGTCATGAATTATTTTTATTTGCCATGTCATGGCTATTATTGCTGCTGATTTTGGCAAGTACCATGTGCTGCGTTTATTCCCCTTTCTCTCTTCTGGCTAAATTCAAAATATCCACAGCTTAGCTCTTGTGCGTGTACTCAATTTTATGGTGGTCAGCTAGCAAGCAGGTGCTACTGTACTAGTAGTTCTTTTATTCATCGTGTATGGGTAAGGATTAGCTGTAGCTGAATATTTGTTGACCGCTAGCAACGATTGTACAATATCTAGCAACGATTGTACGTGAGGAATAAAACCCCAACTGATTACCATACAGATTGAGTTGAGAATGGGAAATGTTTGCTTGCCCAGGTACGTAGGTTGAGCTTGAGCTTTTGAGAGCTGAAGCTTGACTTATGTTTTGCAGACAGCATTTTCGAATCCACCGTAGAACGTACTTTTTGTTTTCCTCTTTTTCTGCGATATCTGCCTATACTAACGGTGCGAGCTCAAGACTTGCACAAGCGTCGGAGCTAATTTTGCTCACAATGCATACACCAAGTTGTGGTATCTATCATTGATGTCAGAGTAAAATTTACCGGTACTTTACTCGGGTAAAATGGCCAATTTTCGGCCGGGTAAATTTACTTTACTTTACCCGATGTAACGGCTTATCGGGTAAGGTCAGTACCTGGCAGTGTGGATGCTTATCCGGGTAAATTTACTTTACCCGTTTCCACTAAAGACCGAGTTGACATCAGTGGTATCTATCGGTGCGTAAACTCAAGTTTGGTCTGGGATATCTGCTGGCCTGGTGTTTTATGTTTGGGTGGCCAGTGGGCGTTGGTATTGGCGGGAATTTTATCTGATCTTAGTTTGGGTATCTTTTCTCTATCGGTCGGTCCTGATTCACTTCAATCTTGGGTTGCAGTGGATCAGGTTTGCGTAGGGTACATTGGTACGTAGGTAAGATATTGGTTCGGTTACCGCAGGGGTATGTCCAGACCTTATATTTTTGATATTTTTGGGCGCGGAATATCATGCAGCCGTGCTGTGTATTTGCTGCGCGCTTGACTATTGGTTTTGATCGAATTCAGTAGAAAAACTCCACTCCGGAAAGATGTGAACACTGATGCCGCGTTCACCAGACGTCCGTAACAGACTTGGTCCATCCGTAGATCCATAAGGTAACGGACGTAGTACATGGCACACCGAAAACAACCGTGCACTCCTAGATACGGATCCGTTACGGATTTACGGATTACGTCCGTTACGGACGTCTGGTGAACGCGGCATGAACAGGGGCGAGATTTACGGCCCAACTTTGAACACTTGGTATACCCCAGGTTGTGGCGCTTCTGTTTCTGTGCTGTTCACACCACACACCCACCACCATTATGGGGAGCGAAGATAGGCCTATATGTGCAGAGTTCTTTTCCGTGGTGTGGAGTGGGCAATCTTGACCTTTTCTGAGTGTATAATGTACGTACGTTGAAGGAAGAAAAGTTTGCTCCGCGTTGTTTTTTCCTTTGCGTTTTCGTGTACGTAGAGGTACGTAGGTATGTACACATAACTGGCGTGTAGGTACATAAAGGGTGGTCGTTGGTCGGCTTTTTTTCCTTTTCCCATATGTCCGTTTCTTCTATTCCTCGCATATCTTTACGACGTGGTAGTGTACTTGTACTGTAGATGCGATAGTTTGGGATATGGGCAAATTTTGGGACATTCAGAATATGTTGGGTCAGGCTACTGTACTATTGGGATGACAAATCTTTGTGCTGCGCTAATTTTACATGCAAAAGCAATTTAGCAGGTTGTAGTAGTATCAAATTTCTGTCCGAATTATCATCCCAAATTTTAATTTTATTTTCGTCCTAAAATTTTGCATCATACTATGTGCAGAAAGTTTAGTTGACCAAAGCAACGCCAGCAGAGCTGTTTTGCTACACACTTCGCTAGCTGCATAGTACACCCTATATTAGGCGGCATTTCTTTGTCCTTCTGTTCACACTACGTGCCATATGCTTGTATGTACTGTATGTATGTACGCTGTACATACCACGTCCGTAGCCTGTGTTGACCGCGCCCTCTCGTTTAGAAATTTGGCTGTACTATCGTTATGGACCGTTTTGTTTCAGAGCGAGTTAAAGACTCAGATTTTCACCTCCCATACAGAGAAAAGCTGTGTTCGATTGGAGTTTAACTTTGCACGGCAAGATGCAGCCGTTTAACCCGCTGGTGCTGTCCCATCTTAATTGCCTGGTGATTTTTATTACCATCGTAGTAACTCGTGTGGTTTTCGGCAGTGGTTATCCCCCTGGCGTACCAGCAGAACCATGGTACGGCGACTTCATCGGCTCCTTAACCGACCCGCAAGGCATCGGCATTGGCGGCAGCGTCTACATCGTTAACGACTCCTGCATTCAAGTGGTCAACTTCACGTATGGGGGACAGGCTCCAGGTATGTTAGGCAATTGTATTGTATGTACACGTATTATACGTATATGTATGATGTAGCGGGTATAGTGTAAGTTGGGCTCATGATAAACCGACCAGATTTCAGCGCCTGTATCTTCACAAAATGGACAGGCAGATTTTTTGCGCTCTTCTTTATGGGAAAGCTGCTTGGTCCAAATCTAAGATGTGTTTGTAGGTATGTATGTAGGGTGTGCGTGCGTACCCTGTGCGTTTTTTCGGTATGTAGGCCTATGTAGTACGTATGTAGCACGTGGGCACGTACATTCGATACCGTGCGTTGCGTTTACCGTATGCTTGTATGTAGGTATCTACGTACACGTACTCACGTACCCTGCAACATGTAAACGGTCTGTACGATTTGTGTTCTACACATACACATACGTACCATACGATACGTACGACCTATGGTACGTATGTGTATCGTACATGGACATCTCACGGCATCACTACTGATGAGTGCATCCACCTTTTGAGTGCTTCATTATTTCTCTGTGCGATATGATTCTCCTTTTTTGCAGATCTTTTCTTTTGGCTGGACAAGTCGCCATCGCCAAGTTCCAGAGGAGTCAAACTGCAAACTTTCGAATACGGGTGAGTGCAGTAGGGTATCGTGGGGTAAATCCGGCCGGTTTTATTGTTGGTAGATCAATAAACCAACCCGACCATCCACGTAGAAAGGAACGGGATTTGGCCTTTAAAGGCCGTACTTAAAAGTACACTACGTTGTGGTCGGGGTTGCTTTGCTTACTTCATGGCCGACTTTACCCCACGGTACCCTAGTGTTCGTGTGAGTGGATAGATGGGGTGGAAAAAATTGCCTATCTAGCCACGCACATCATTATTGATGGAACAATTTTTTACGGCCATAAGATTTTGGCACTTGTTGACATCTTAGGAAGTTTCCTTGTTATCTGAGGAAGAAATTCACGCTTGAATTTTTTTTGCTGATTTATTTCCTTGACGGCGTGCGTACGTTCATTACCAGGTAGGGTACTGTGGGGTAAACCCGGACTTGGGGGTAAATCCGGACACCTAGTAGGCCTATATTTCAGCAACCATACGAGCGTTTGAGACAAGTATTCTACCAATCGATTCCTTGAACTCTCCTCTTTCAAATGAGCTTACCATGTTCATCATTTTGCGGAAGCGGCAAGTTCAGAAAAGCTTAGGTGTCCGGGCTTACCCCGTGGCGGGTTTACCCTTAGTACCCTACCCGCATTGAATGAATGGCACATGGTAATTATTTCATGTGCGTGCGGGCATGTCATATGCATCATGTACGTACGTACGGAATAATACTGTAGATGGGGAAATAGAGTGTGAATTGTGCGTGAACGTGTTTGTGAGGAAGTTGAGAGTGACGAGAAGGGTAGTGTGGGACAATTCGGGCCAACGGTCACCTCAGCTCCTGTGAACTTGCCATTTCAGCAAATGATGAACCAAGTCAGCTCATTTGAAAGAAGAGAGTTCAAGGAATCGATTGGTTATAACGGTTGTCTCAATCGGTCCATTGATTGCTGAGTTATGCAGCCCTGAAACATTAGGTGGCCGGATTTACCCCATAGTACGGTACTCTACCGTTGTATGTTTTTTTTTCAGACCAAATCCGCTGCGAAAATACGAGCAGGCACTGGTGGTTCTGTCGTTTCCCGATTTGAAAGTGATGGACTATAGCAGCTTCGGACTGTACTGCCACGCCTTTAGTGTACGAAATGATAACAAAAGGCAACATGATAATTAGTGCGCATAAACACACAGTGTTGTCCAATCAATGTTACGGGTGTCCGAACTATAAGCACGCACATGAATAGTAGGCCTACCTACTAGACTAATAATTCCTGGAACGATGTGGCTAAAAAATTTGCGCGATTTGGGACACCCGTAACCAGCATGCTGATAGCTGTTGATTGGACAATATGTGCATGTGTATACGTATGCACATACAGTACGTACACATGTGCACACGTATGCACACACACCTTATTGTGGAGCAACTCTAAAAGCTTGTACACTTGTAATTGGTAAAATCGACAATACTTCCGCGGTGCGTGTTGTCATTGGAAGATTTTGGACTGGCGAAAATCCAAATTGGTGCCGTACATATGCAATACTGGTTGTGGTATCTCAAGAGAGATTTAGACTTGTGCACTCGTGCTTATATTTACGGGTGTGCGTATATTTATTTGCAGCTTTTTTGGCATTTTTTTACTCTGTGGAGGTGAAATTGAGTTTACATTTAGCAAAGTGTACTCAATTTCACCTCCACATAGTAAAAAATATAAAAAATGCTGCAAATAAAGTATACACACGAGTGCACAAGTCTAAATCGCCCTTCATGCGTATTTTAGAAATCCTTCGGTTACGTGTCAATTCCATCCGGGCTGGAGCCGTGTCAAGCTGCTTTTGTGCAGGGTAGCATTAAGGCGACGGAAAGGGGGACGAAGTACGGCGTGGAAACCGGACCCGTGCTGGCCATGGACCGACGCACGGTGAAAGTCTACGGCGTCCACTTCAACGGCAAACGAGCGCGAGGTTGGTATTTATTTACGAGTTGCGGTAACGCGATTGGGTTGGTCGATGGCGACCCCGCGGTATGTAGTGAAACTTTGGATCGGTGTCTGCGGGGTCGTCGACGTCATTTGTTGTCAATTCTTCTTTTCACTCGCTCCTTTCCCGCTCCCAGATGTGAACAAAGTCGACGACCGCGCAGACACCGATCCAAAGTTTCACTAAATTCCGCGGGGTGGCTATCGACCAACCCATTTGCGTTACTGCATATGGTCCATAGTCGGGCCAGAGAGAGTTTGCTATGGGATTCAAGTCGTCTTGCGTAGTTTGCATTTACTTCTGCAATATAGGAGTACACGAAGCACGGACAGAAATCCTCATTTGTGAATCTATTGTACGCGCAACGCGCCTTGCATGCCATAGCCAACTCTTACTGGCCAGACTAATGGGTTTTTGAACGTATGGGTACTGTAGTCTGGCCAGAGAGAGTTCGCTTATTGAACTCAAGTCGTGTTGCGTAAGATAGATTCACAAATGCGGATTTCTGTCCGTGCTTTGTGTACTCCTATTCTGCAGTGCAGAAGTACATGCGAACAGCGCAAGACGACTTGATCCCATTAGCCATAGCGACCGTAGCCTATAGTTCGAGTTTACCTCACAGTGTACCCTACATTGCAGATGGCTACTTCTTTGTGGGTCGAGGTCCAAGGCCGAAACGGAAGGAGGATGGGGTGAAAGTGGGCATCAGAGGAAAGGATGGAAAAGTGTAAGCAGCGATGCCTCCATTCTAGCTCTTGCCTATGCTACGTACGTACACGTACTACCTACATCGTTGCTGCACAGTACCTGTACAAATCTACTGTACGTACGCAGGCTACGTAACGTAGTACATATGAAGGATGTATACGTCGTAGGCCTACGTATGTATAAGGGGTCTTGGTCGTGCCTTGCGGCACTGGACTGGCCCACCATGAACGGGCGTTGTTAAAGGAGTGAGACTGTGTGGGTTTCACTCACTACAGTCGACCCTATGGGGTGCGGTCTCGAAATAAACACGTACGGTCAGTAGGGTACTGTGGGGTAAACCCGGACACGGGGTAAACCCAGGACACCTAAGCTTTTCTGGTCTTTTCGCTTCAGGAAATGATGAACATCGTACGTAGCTCATTTGAAAGAGGAGAGTTCAAGGAATCGATATTGGTAGAATAGTACTTTGCTGATATATACAAGGTGTCCGGGTTTACCCCCGTGACCGGGTTTACCCCGCAGTACCCAAAGTGGATTGCGTCATTACTTGATGCAGCATAACAGCCATGTCAGAGAAGTATACGGGCAACAGGGACCTGATTCTGGAGTTACCCGAGTCTCGCGACATCTACAACGTGGACTGGATCAGCATTTACGACTACTTTTTCGGTCTGGACTACGGACACATCCTTGTGAAAGACGTGTCGCCGCGTATACCGCCCTACGTCCCGCCACAGAAACGGGTACGCTTCAAAATATCCTTTTGTCGACATTTGATTCATTATGTGGCACTGTAATTGAACAATAGAGAGAGAAAGCGGTTGCAAAGAGCAATGGCTTGCATGAATACTTTGCATCCACTACTGTACTTGCGCTGTCAGTATTGAACAGTTGCGCTTAGAAAGAATTATGAGTGGTCGCGAGCTGACACAAGTACTCGTGAAAAAAGTGTAAATACAAGAGAGGTCAGCTCGCGACCACGCATAATGATTTCTTAACGCAGCTGGTTCATACTAGAATTGACTTGCCTGATTGATTGATGCTATTTTACTGGTGATGGTAAAAAAAAAGAATAAGGGTTATGATGATTTGCAGGCCGAAAAGGTGCGCGTTACCTACATAAACTGGACTGTAAGCAAAAAAGCGTGCAGCCTTTTTGTTCCTTTTCACACAAAGCTTTTTCTTTGCTTTTTGCTGGTCCTTTATAGGTAGACGATAGCTATAGCCTTTTAGCTTTTATTGCTGTCTTGGTGTAACCTTTCCTTTTACAGCTGTCAAATAAAATGCGTTCTACTGTTGTATGTAAAGTAAATGCTGATTCACATGGGAAGGAAATACGCTCGACGTACGCCCGGCGCGTCCATGGTTGTCCATGCCTTTGTGCATGTTTCGAGCGTACTCCCAGCGTATTTCTCTGATGTGAATGGGCCATCAGATGGCTGTGGTTTCAATAGCTTTCTTTATCCTTACTGCTATTGCCCGGCTAGCAGCCCTTTATGAAGCACTATGAACGAGCTCCAGTAACGCGATTTGGGTTGGTCGATAGCGACCCTGCGGTATTTAGTGAAAGTTGGGATCGGTTTCTGCGGGGTCGTCGACCTTGTTCAATCATCTGGGAGCGGAAAAGGAACAAGTGAAAGGAAGAAGTGACAGACAACAAAATGACGTCGACTACCCCGCAGACACCGATCCAAACTTTCACTGAATACCGCGGGGTCGCTATCGACCAACCCAATCGCGTTACCGCATATCGTCCATACTGTACGTGTGGCATGGAAAGGCGGTGTGTCTTTTTGTGTGTTTTAGTACGACCAACCGGAAGTAGTGTCACCAGAAGCTTGGCCAAGGATCACTCTTCTTGGGCACGAGAGAAGGCGTAACTTCACGTTCCAACTGGGTCCCCCAGGAGGAAAGAGGGGATACGAAGCGATAGCAGGTAGTGAATGCAGTAGGGGGTAACTATGGGGTAAACCTGACCATGGGAAAATCCGGCCACCTAAGTTTCAAGGCTGAATATCTCAGCAACATTGGTTCCATTTGCTGACACAGCATAGCTCAAAGGCCGTCATGCGAAATAGCAAGTTCAAAAGAGCTGTAGGTGGCCGGGTTTACCCCATGTCGGGTTTATTCAACAGTACCCTATTACTGTAGCATGCTATTCACTAACTTATGTTCGTATATTTCTCCTCCTGGCTGGTCACGAGGTGTGTGGCGCGGGGTCATGACAAGTCGAAACATCAAACCACGAGTTCACTGAGAGACGACGAATTAACCAGCTCCGAGCCCGACGCGCCGCGCGCCGACCGGGAAGACGCGACGCGGGACGCAGACGCACGGCGCACACGGGCACGGGCGCACGGACACGGCGACGTCGACCGCGGCACGCGGAGGGACCGGGACCGCGGGACGGAAGCGGGCGAAACAGGAGAAAATAAAGGAAGGGAGGGGAGAGGACTATAGAAGCGGACAACCAAAATACACTTTAGGTCAGTGGACGCAGCCGGCGAAAGTACACACATACCCCCATGGTACCCTACCGAGGAATTAGCCCTCGAGCCCACACTGAGTATGGCGGAAGCAACCAGCAAACTGGGCTAGATTAGTATAGCCTATAGCCACACATACATACCGGCCGCTTAAAATTACCCTTAGTAACCCATATATTACGAAAATACAAAAAAAAATTCGGTAGTGCCAAAAAATAAAAGGCCTCAGAATAGGAAAAATAGAAAACTGCCCGCCTTCTATATCAAGATAAAGAGCAATACCACTAAGCTCTCCTAAAAAAATAAGCTATCTATGTAGAATTATGTAGATTCAAAAATAAAATGTTCCAAAAAAATTAACCCTACCCAAAACCAAAAAAAAAAAAATAACTACGAAAAATAGTAGGGAAATGAAAACAAATGAAAACATAAATACATAAGATACTATTAGAAGAAGCTATGGTACCATTACTGAATAATAGAAAAAGGCGGGAATGAACACTAAGAGGACCATATTTGGAACTACCGAAAATTTCTTATTTAAAACTATAATGGTACTAAAGGATAAAAAGTGAAAAAAGCCAGCGCGCCACTGAACCTACAGTACGATGCACTAACTAGCACCACACAAAAAATAACCAGACTAGCCAACGCAGCGCAAAGCGGTAAAAACCCAAAACGGATGAAAATAAAAAAAACCGCACGCTACGCCCCGTCGAGAAACGCAAAAACTAAAAATACACTTGATAAACATAACGAACAACCGCAAAAATTCATAAAACTACCTACCTATTAAAATGCGAAATTAATAATATATTGATCCAAAAATTAACCCCAAACCATAAAAATAAAAATAAAATAAGGGGGTAAATTTTCGTTATACCACTGTGTTAGGAATCCCGGCGGCGGGCCGCGCGGGAGCCGCCACGACTCTGGGGGCGGGGGGGCCGGGAGCTTGGGTGAACTCGTGGCATTGATGTTTCGACTGGTCGTGACCTGGGGCCACCTCGCGACCACCCAGGAATAATATCGCAAGTAGCTTATACGATCATTGATTGCTTGATCATGTGTTTCTTTACCACATAGTTTACGGGTAGCCATTTCTTTCACCCATGATTGGTCGTATTTGTTATGGTTCCCTACGTATGAACGAGATAGAAGTAGGAGTTACTTCATACGTAGCCCCTTTATGTTTTGAGAAATATTCAATGACCACCCAGCATGGGCTACTGACTAATTAGTTGAAGGGTCCACTCCCTGTTTATTACTTTTGCGAAACACCTCTAAGATTGGCCAACCTAAATGAATGAGGGCGCATAAAAAGAGGAGATAAGTATGTACGTAGAATTGCGGTAGCATAATAGCAACTTATACCATACGTACAGACAGACACACATACGTATGAATGCGATATGGTGTACGTGTTTGTGTATGCTAGCGTGAAAACGGACACATTGTCAAGCAAGCTAGGGCGGATTTATTGGTTGACCAACACCGTTGCAAGGGGACACACTGTGTGGTTTCATTACACTGCGTCCAACCAGCATATGCATTGAAACATTAGTACACAAACGCGCGCAGCGGAGCACAATATTGTCCATCCATGCACCATCACCACGTACATAGGAGGGGGTCTTGTTTTGATTTTGCCTATAGCCGCCTACGGGGTAATTCGGGCTGCTATGGGGTATTTCTGCCCACCCCACCCCATCTCCTATTGGGAAGGCGCTTTAAAGTGATGATGGCTCATTCACATTGGAAGAAAATGCGCTCGGCGTACGCTCGGAGCGTGTGTCGTGCCATGGACAAGCCGAGCGTACGCCGAGCGCATATTCCCGATGTGAATGGGCCATGAAAATGTTATCGACATATCATCCTTTGCAGGTACTTTTCTAGCTAAACTGTATATAAAGATTTCACAGTTTTTCATCATTCGCCTTCCGCGCTAAACGAAGACAAGAGCAGGGGTGGTCCGTTTCTTCCCATTGACCTATAGTCTGGCCAGAGAGAGTTGGCCATGGGACTCAATTCGTACGCTGCGTAGTTTGCATGTACTTCTGCTAAGTATTGTAGGAGTACACAAAGCACGGACGAAAATCCGCAATTGCGAAGCTATTTTACGCAACGTGCCTTGAATGTCATAGCCAACTCTTACTGGCCAGACCATAATTACCCCGTGCTACCCTGCCTGCGTACATACGTGAAGGCCTATAAGCTTGTTTTTCCGGTGTCTGTGTCTCTGTCCCTTGGGCCTCGTATCCCGCTGTCCAGCTTTTGTGATGAAACAGCGGGGTTTTGGGTTGACGCGCCTGGTTTTGATTTGGGGGATCGGATGTGAGGTTTTAAGGGGAGGATGGCTTTGGCGAGGGAGACGGGGTGTGAAGCGTGAAATAATTGGATTAATTATGCGTATTTTCGCCTCCGCGTCGCTTGATTTACGATGCATAAGGGAGGGGATATATGCTACTCTTTAGTAGCGGTGGTCGTTTGTGTATACGTATGAGTAGAGAAGAGATAAGGCTAACTAACATGCAGGGATGATACGTTTGAGCTATCTGAATGGGTTTAGATCAACGGAATAAGGGAGGGGACATCTGTTCTTATGAATTCGTCATGAAGTCGGCATGTGCTTTGTTTCTGCTACTGTAAGTAAAGGGGAAATTTCCAATTAATGGCGGACAAAAATTCCGATATCCGAAAATTTTACCCCAAGCCCCAACGATGGGCAAAATTACGATGTCCGAAATTACCCCATGCGCCCCGAAAATATCCATTGTTACAGTGTTCACATCGTTCTTTTGTGTGTTGCAGGGGCGAAACCGGAGGGACTTGTTTGGTATGTGAATGGCTACCTCATTCCAGAGCTTTGGGTGCAGAGAGGAGTCACTTATACTTTCTTGTACGTACACCACCCCTTACACTTTACTTTTAATATTCACTGTACATACATACTGTACCATACATACTGTACTGTACGCTGAACAGTTGTTGTTTTTTTTATATCTTTTAGCGTGGAGGGTGGCAACGAAGACCAGGGTCTGACTAATTCGCCCTTCTTCAATCCGCTCTTCATCTCCAACGAGCCGTTTGGAGGTTATCGTCAGCTCACTTTACTGGATAAAGAGGTACCAAATACAGGGTGTTTAGCGAAAGCTGTCACCTCTAAAATGCTTATAACTTCTGAACTAATGCACGAATTTCGACTAATTTTTTTAAATAGAAACTTGAACACATACCTGACAAGCATGCAAAATTTTATTGGTGGGTCTTAAGTACGAATGGAAGTATGAAGCCTCAAAAATTGGGAGTCAAAATCGGCAGTGGCGTGAAAGCGCTCACTTTTTGAAGTCCATACAGAAGGAGGTATGCTGTTCTGCTCCATTCAAGCATCCATTCGAACTTCTGCACCATACAATGGCAAAACATAAAGGGAACATTGCCGCCATCCCTATGAACATGGTTGAAAAGAGTCTTTTCCAGAGTTTTGAAGACGGCTGCGCAAGTGCTGGAGAACGAAGGCGGGCACATCGAAAAAATAGGTCCTGAAAAGGCGTCGCCTGTTTTCTCAATAGTGCATGTACGTTGATGAAATTTTGCACGCTTGTCAGGTATGTGTTCAAGTTTCTGTTTAAAAGAATTTGGTCGAATTTCGTGCATTAGCTCAGAAGTTATAAGCATTTTAGAGGTGACAGCTTTCGCTAAACACCCGGTATTACATACATACTTAAGTACTCTATAATTTTACCTTTGAATTACCTGATGGTAAGCAATGATATGTGTGTACATGTACAGTACGCGTGACATTCGAAGTTGCATTCACTCGAACATGTCGTGAGTTGATGTTCTGTTTTTTGCAGCAAGTGACTGTGTACGCCGGACTCTATGAAGGGATGCCGATTCCGGGATCAGGTAGGCCCATTTACGTAAACCGACCTCTGTTTTGTGATGGACCTGCACAGCGGTCCATGTCGCTGTACAAAGTATGGCTGTGGACACCTTCTCAGCGTCAAAGTAAGGTCCACTTATTTAAAAGGTGTCCACGCTTTCGCCATACTTTGTGCATATAGATCCATCACAAAACAGAGGTCTACAAAATCATCCAGCATTTCCCGAATCACAACCCATGGACTGCGATGCCATTGCTTGAATGAAATACTGTACCATCATTACCATACCATAATACTGTTCCACCATGTGCTTTCTAGTGGGTCGTTTGTGCCTGTGGTCTGCGCTGGACCCGAGTGGTCAAGCGCCGGAGAGCTTCCGCAGTATTCCGGACTATCGGAGCTCGCTCACTCTCAACTGCAAGCCCGGTGTGACCGGGGAGTTTCAGTGGACGCCGGACGAATCTACGCCGGACGTCGTCTACTATCAGGTAGGTAGGGTACTGTGGGGTAAACCCGACCACCTTACTTACCTCCTTTGAACTTTGCCGCTTCAGCGAATGATGAGTCAAACAGCTCATTACTGCAAGGAAGCGATTGATATAATATTTGTGGCATGCCTCGTTCACCAGACGTTCCTAAATCCATCATCCCGTGTCCGTCAACCCGTTACGGTTGACGTGGGGTTGAGTTGACGGACGGACAGACACGTTACGGGTTGACGAATGGACGTGCGGATTTATGGGCGTCTGGTGAACGAGGCATCTATCGGTCCAGTGGTACAATAGTTGGCTGAGATACTAGTATGCAGCCCTGAAACTGATGTGGCCGTGTATACGCCATGGCCGGGTTTACCCCCATAGTACCCTCATCGGAAGCCATCAATCTTTTGTGACCAGGACACCTAAGCTTTTCTGAACTTGCCGCTTCAGCGAATTATGAACAAGTGTAGCTCATTTGAAAGAGGAGAGTTCAAGGAATCGATTAGTAAAATACGTGTCTCAATCGGTCGTATGGTTGCTGAGATATACTAAAATATGTGTCCGGGTTTACCCCACTGTACCCTGCACATATTTTACAGAGCTACGCCAACTTCCGTATGGGCTGGCGCATCGTCGTGACCGATGAGATTCCCCCCGACCTGCCAGATTTCCGAGAGGAGCCGTATCGCGGCAAACTCTGGATTGACAGCAACGTCGTCACGGACATTCCCGCTCAAATGCTAGAGAAGGACGGGAGGCAGAATGATGGAGAAAAGACCTCAGCCTCGCTCCTTCATCCCACATCTGGCGGCAGTAGCAGCTCATTCTGCTCGCTTCCGGGAAGTAGTTATCGACTCTTGGTATTCGTTACGTCCTCGTTTCTCTGTCTTTTCGTCGGTGTTGCAATTGTTGGGGACAGTCTGCTCAGGATATGATAGATGGCATGGCGTGGGGGAAGGGGGTAATTTGGGCCGGGGAAAAGTGGGCAATAGTTTTGAAAGATGAGATGGCTACAGTCTGACTGACCGCTAAGAGTTTGCTGTGAAACTCAAGTCGTGTTGTGTAAAGATAGGAGTGCAAGCATAGAAGCTGCTCAGGCTAAGTTACATCATCTAGCAAACTCTCTTTGGTCAGACTATAGCTACGTACTGTATCGCATAAGGTGACACAGTGGGATAAGTTTACTTTGTATTATCCGATTCTGCTGAACGATAAATCGAGTGTTTTTGCTAGTTCTGAAACATCAACTTCACAAGATAATGGGCCCATCATTTATTGTGAGACCCCAAATTACCCCTTTCTAGCGGAGTATAGCAGTAGAGAGAGATGCTTTGTTGGTATGATGAGATGTTGCCTATTGCCGTGTATGGAGCATGTGGTACGGTACGTTTCATAATTATTATTTGATTGACAAGTGAATGGCGGTGATGAAAAAATGTCTCTTTTCACTTTTCGTGGTGCGAATACTATTCTTCATAATGTAATGTGTATGCGTGTGCGTTTGGCCTGTAGTGTAGTCTTGAAACTGTCTGTACATAACAATAACAAACATACCTACATACTCTTTGTGTATTATTGTACAGTTGTAGTGTGTGTAATAGTGTAAGTACTACCACCAAAAATATATAATTCTTGTTTAGGGGAAGAATGGAGGACGTAGGTAAATGAAAGAGAGCATCCCTGGCAGGTATGCGCCCCAATTATTTGGGTTTTTGAAATATCCAATTATTTGAACACCCATGGGTTTTACGAAACCAAATAAATGGGGCGCATGTCTGCCAGGAATGCTCTGTTTCGTTCACACTACGTCCTCCATTCTTCCTAGCAGAAATGTTTTTGATAGTACGTTCATTTTTCCTATGTACTGTTTCATTTGTGGGTACTTTCATGGTCGGATCTCACTGTCTAGAGATATCAAAAATTTAATGGAACAAGAGATATGTTCAAGCTTTTGAATTCCGTCAAAAAGTTGTTTCTCTTTCTCCGCTTTGTTTTTTTCACGTTCATGCTGACGTCCAAATGTGGTCAATGCTGTTGAGTGATTCGATGCAAACAAACGTATGTAAAATAGCTGTAGAATGTACCATAAAATACTGTACTGAGTCGTGACTGTAGTGTACAGTGTTACGTAGGTATAAGTACGTGCTGTGGCCAAACATTTTGTACCAATGCAAAGTTCCAAGTATCCATCGCTGTTACTATGTTGGTGGTAGAACATGCATACTGTACACGTACACAGTATAGTTGTCAGTTATGTCGAAAAGCAGTAAACAAAACTTCACTTCAGTATTCATGTGAAAAATTCAGAGACAAGTAGTATCAGGTTTATCTGAAGTGTTCATGTACTGTGTGCATAGCGCATCTGTTCATGTTGTACAATCAATCCGTGATGTTCTGTTTTGCATGCATTCATTGATCATTCATTGCCATGTAAAAAGATATTTTGAATGGAAACCACCTGACCCTACACCACAACGTGCATACATACTGCTATAATAATGGTGTTCAATCTTAATCTCACAGCACAAGAAAATCACAGGTGTAAAAAAGTTTGGTCCGTCTGATCACAAAAAAAGTGGAACACTTCTATTATTGTACACAAACACAACTACTGTACTAACTAACACCTTCCTACATACTGTATGTATGTACGTACACTACGTACGTGGTACAACGTCCATGCTACCCTCACAATCTATTACCAAGAATGCATCAAAAAACCTCGACATCGAAATCTGCATTTTTCTGCCACCACAAAAGCTCACAACCGCAGCAAATATTCCCATTGCAAATAGGTAGGCCTACTCCTGTTTGACATTACCCACAGCACCATAAATAAAAAAATTTAAAACATAACAAAAAAGCACCCGTAGGAAAACCACAGTAACATCCACTACACAAATACTAATTAGGGTACTGTGGGTTAAACCCGGACACCTTAAGCTTTTTTGAACTTTCTCCTTCCGCAAATGATGAACCAAACAGCTCACTTGAATTAAGAGGAGAGTTCAAGGAATCGATTGATAAAAAAACTTGTCTCAATCGGTCTTTTGGTTGCTGAGAAATACTATGTGTCCGGGTTTACCCCAGAGTACCCTACCCCGCACAATCACATTACTAAACCATACCATTCCTGCAAGAAATCACAACTGGCCCGCCACAAACGTGCTCCGAGCGAATTCGCTCCGAGTTTGGAATGACTTTGTTTTGATCCGAAACGAACGTCAATGACTCACACGAGTTCGAATTACAAACTCGGTTGTTCACACGCACGTTACGAAAAACGGAGCGAGTTCGGAGCGAACTCGGTGATTTTGCATGTTGAAGCATAGTCAGGGCTCCGAATTCGGAGCGAATTCGGAGTTCACGTCTGTGGCGCCCCACTGTCTCAAATAAATGGAGGTGGCCGCATTATTCACACGTCATGCTCGTCTTGATGCGAAGCTAGTAGTCCGGTCACTTCTTCTCTTCGTTCCGTCAGATTGTGCGTCGGAGTTTGCTTTCTCGCACGCGTGCGCACGTGGTAGACCACAAAGCTGAAAGCAACACACGAGTTCATGAGTTGCACTAAGCGCTAGCAATGGGTCGCGAGGTAACCCCTCTGATTAACCGTGATTTTCAGTGCAACATTTGATCGGCGTCGGCAGCGTGGTCGACGTCGATTGATTAGGCAGCTGGGAAAAGAGAAAACGAGCGGAGAATAAACGACGTCGACAGCGACGCCGATAAAATGTTGCATTGAGTCACGGTCAATTCATAGGGGGTCACCTCACCACATTTTGCCATGGTTCTCCATTATTATTCCATAGTTCTCTATTTTAGATACGGATAACTAACTTCAATCAAAGTGTGGGTACTGTGGGGTAAATACGATAGGCAACAATGAGGAAAGCTTGCCCCTGTCCCACTTGACGTGCCGCGTTCCGGATGGCAATAGCCGGGCCCCGAAATGGAGGGAGAGAAATAGGGCCGAACGGGAATCGAACCCGCTACCCTCGGTCACGGAGTGGACTTAGGTACTACGACCACGTGCCGTTCCAAGGACAGGTGGCTAAACTCGCCTTACATACCTAGAACTATTTTCGTACACTACTGGCCTCGGACGCTATTGCCATGCGTACGCAGTACGTTACACCTTCGAGGGTACTGTGGGGTAAACCTGGACACCGGGTAAGTCCGGACGCCTAGTATATCTCAGCGACCATACGACCGGATTGAGACAAGTATTCTACCAATCGATTCCTTGAACTAAAGCGTAGGTGTCCGGGTTTACCCCATGTCCGGGTTTACCCCACAATACCCTACACTTTTCCTCCACTGTTCAGTAGTGGTAGGTAACTTACCAAGCAACAACCGTGAAAACCAACAAGACAGAGAGCAAAATCGTGAGCAGCGTCAGCCATAATTGCACAATCCTTGTGGACGCTCCATCATGATGAAGATGGACTAAAGATGGCGAGCTTTCAGCCAAATATTCGTGGTACTTTACCATCAAGTCCAATACCACCCCATTGGTCCAGCCGAAACCTTCTTGCACCTCATACTCACCACCTTCCCCAGGCCTACCGTCCCCATAACGCACGTCGTACTTTTCCCACATTTTACTACCGTGCTGAAAGCCCTGGTAGTTGGAGAGAATCCAGGATAGGCTCAAATTTCTGGCCAGCGAATTGAGCCCCGCGTGTTTCACGGTATGAAAACCCTCCAGCACAAAGTGCACCAGGGGAGACCAGGCATTAGGGAAGTCCCACTGTTGCTTGGAGTAGTTGAGCGAGATAGGAATTCCGCCGGGGTAGGTAAAGGGGGGATGCGGCAACGATTTGTCCATAGTGAAGGCGAGGATCGATTTTCGAAATTTTCTTTCAGTAAACCTTCGCAGTTTTTCATGCTGAATCGATTCCATCCACCTGTCTCGTTGCGATTCAGCCTCCTCGCAGAGAAAACCCGCTTACAAAGCGCGTTTCCCAACATTTTCAAACAATGTATTGCGAAACGCCCTTTAAAAGTGGGTTTCTCTGCGAGGAGGCAAAATCGCAATGAGACAGGGGATGGAATCGAATCAGCATGTAAAACTGCATAGGTTCACCAAAAGAAAATTTCAAAAATCGATCCTCGCCTTCGCTGCGGAAAATCTTTGCCGCATCCCCCCTTTAAAGGCGCCGGAATTTTGGACGTAGGACCAGATTCGGGGCAGTTTATCGGCCATATTTGTCGAGCACTGCGCGAACAAAGGCAGGAAGTTCGAGGCGTAAAATCGGTCGCGCGGCCGTTCATTTTGCAGATCCCAGTCCAGCCAAACTCCCGCCCTTCCGTTCCACAACACCGCGTCCATAGCTTCCGCGAGTTTTCTCGCGCGACTTTCATACTGCCGCGACTTTTCCGTCTCGCCGATAAGGCGGAAAAACTCGGCCAGAAGCGCGAGATTCTTGCACAATATCGCGTTCAAGTCTACAGGGACCAAGTCCACGGTCATAATCTGGGCTTTGGTTCCAGCACCGGCTCCTTCATAGGCAAACCATCGACTGCTGAAATCCCAGCCTGATTCACAAGCGCTCGCAATACTGGACCAGACGTACTGGTGGTCGGGATTCGTTGAATTTTGAGCGTCCGATATATCGATCGAATAGGCCTCGGGACGCGGACAATTCATGGACGTCCTGTACTGGTACAGCTGGTGTTTTCGGCCGGTTTTGTTGTCCACAACCGAAACGGAGCGATTTAGACGCCAAAAATCGAGTTCCAACTCCAGAACTGGCAAAATCTCTCGTAGAAATTCTTGCTTTTCTGCTAAGCCGTTTTTACTCTCGTCGATAACTTGCAAGTAGTCGGCCACCATCAGGGTAAACACTGGCGGTTGACTCCTACCGGATAAGGTCAATAGGCCGCCATTTGGCACGTAGCCAAGTTTCCGCACGAGTTGAGCAAAATTGCGCAGCATCCCTTTCACTGTCACGTCCATATTGCAGGCAAGTAGTCCCTTGGCTACCCAATAGGAATCCCAGTAGAAATAAATCTGGAATCCGCCACCGGGAACTATGAAAGTCTGGTTCACATAGACCACAGGGTAGCGGTCCGCGGACTGTAGTACGTCCAGCCTGAGGCGACGAGCTAGCCTGAGCCACCTTTCGATAAAGGGGCATCTGGCAAAATTATTATTTGTATGGCGAAGGCAAGCTTCATATTTCACACATTTGTCAGCACCTACTCTTGAAAAATTTTCTCCTTTTTGAATCCACTCCCATGTTGACCAGTCAATTTTGCCTCATTTCATTAGCAGGTGCAATCAGATATAAAGCACGCCATCAGCAAAAATGCAAACGAAAGCCCTTCATAGCTGGTTGCTTGGTCTAAGGAGGCAAAATGGTTCATCAACATGGGGCCAGAACGAAAGAGAATGAAATTTTTTTGAATAGTCACTGACACAGTAATAAATGAAACATGCCTCTCGGAACCAAAAAATTGCCAGATCCCCCTTTAAGACGCAGGGCAAACTCGTGATATGCAAGTGCATGCTTCAGCACAGACAGACGGGTTGGCTCCGGTACCCAATCCGAAGGGTGCGCAGGCTCCAAATAAGGCGCTTCTTCAAAATTTTCATGGCAAAAAGCCAGAAATTCTTGCTTCGACGGCAGCTCTGGTAAGAGCTTAAAGGGGATCTGGCAGGGAATTAGTATGGAGGGGGCAATTCGAATTTCTACAATTTGAAAGCACCTACCTATGCAAACTTTCAGGCTCTTTCGATCTAACCTTATGTTTTGAAGTCGATTTTGCTTCTGTGATGCGGGGGACCAGTTAGGAAGGCGATTTCGCAACATTTCGCGCCTATTTCACGTATTCTAACTGGTTCCCTACATTACAGAGGCAAAATCGGTTCAAAACATGGGATTAGATCGAAAGAGAATGAAATTTTACACAGGTAGGTACTTTCAAACGTAAGAAATTCGAAACTTGCCTCCCCATACAAAAGTCTCCGCCAGATCCCCCTTTAAAAGCTGCCAAAACTTCACCGGGCGAGCGTTTCAGCTTACTGCCACTGTTTCCCCCGGTACAGTTGGAGTAATCCGGGCCTAAGTAGTGCCAGGATAGGGCCAAAATTCGTCCGTGGCAGAATATTCTACTCAAAGGTCCTTCGCATGCAGGTACCGTACAGTTTGGCACTACTACACTGCGCATCACGGCTCCCGAGGTTTCTGTTGCATAGGCGTCGTTGTAAGTAGATCGTTTTACGGTATGCTGCATGCAACTTCCACTCCAAATGAACAGCGCCCACACAGTGAACAGGGAAGATTGAAATAGCAGCATGGTTTTTGCTTTGAGCAGGCGTGAAATGAAGGAAGCCGGCTGTAGACGCATCATGTCAGATGATTTGTAGGCCTAGAATAGGTACATGTGAAGAAAACGTCAAACAATATGTACGTACGTACACTGCATACGTACGTACGTTGCAGCTTGAGTAGAGAGTGCGTACACGTACACTGCAAAATAGTCTATTCAAAAAGCGATAATGGGTCCATATTTGACGTGATCAGAGGGCATTTGCTCGCTACAGAGAGGAGAAAAACACCGAAGAATACCGGAATTTTATTTATCCACGACGGCAACGGGCATGGGTATGTACGTACATACAGGGTGTCCCGAAATAAACCGGCCACCTTTCCGGGCATGTAACTCTGGAACGACACTTGAGATTTTCATGCGGTTTTTTTATCTTGTAGCCAAGGTTTTAACTGAGATCTGTACAAAATTTTAGCTTCGTACGCCTAGTGGAAGGTGCTCAAAACCTTCTTTCTCCGGCGGTCAAAAACGAGGGTTTTTCTAACTGGTAGTGCCGATTTAGTGGTCTATTGTGCATGGGTCCAAGACATAATTAGTCTCGTAATGAAAAAGATGTCCCAAAATGCTAGGAAATGTGAATCTCACGCAGTAACCCCAATTCCACCATAGCAAACGCATGAAAGAGGGTATACTGAAGAAAAACGTCGATTTTGAACTTCGAGATTCAAACCGTCGTAATTTCCGAAGTATGTGGACCAAATAGCTGAAATTTTGTACAGATCTCAGTTGAAGCCTTGACTACAAAATAAAAAAAACCGCATGAAAATCTCAAGTGTCGTTCCAGAGTTACATGCCCGGAAAGGTGGCCGGTTTATTTCGGGACACTCTGTACATACAAAACAGAAGATTTCAAAGTTTTACCAAAGCATCTTTCGTTGCCCTCCATTGTTCGGCTCGGGTTTTCACATTTTCCTGTTGACATCAGCGGTGATTAGGCCTGAAAATTTAGGATTATTTGCTCCTTCTCCTTGTCTTTCTTTCTGCCTTGCTTGCTTGCTTGCTCGTCTTCTCTTTCTCTCTCTCTCTCTCATCTTTATTTTTTACTTTCTCTCAAATTCATCCCGGACCCATCGAAAAGATAGGTAGCAAATTGTGATCCGTCCCGCAGCGAACGAAGAATTACTGTGCTCGCAAATTGATTGAAGACTAATGTTGCAGAGCGCTTCTCTGGAAAAGCACCTTAGGTACCTTTGTTTTGTTCCAGAATCCATTTTTCAGACATATTGGGACTTCCGCATCACTTTCCAGGCCGCCGTTCCATTGAGAATCTCCTGAAAATTCAGAAATCGGGTGGTAGGCCCTTTTGTTGCCCCCTTTGTGCCACGCACTTTTCCTGAACAAACTTACCATCGATCGACGCCTCTTGATTCGAGGAATTCCGTTCTGGCCATGCCCTTTCGATATTTCGAAATAAATATATTGAATTCGTCGATGAGAAAATTGCGAGTTCCTTTTTGTTTTTCGTTTCTTTTTTGCGCGCCGCGCGCACGACGGAGCACGTACTCCTAGAGCTCGCGCTCCGCTTCGCTGCGCCTAGGAGTACGTGCTCCGTCGTGCGCGCGGCCCGCAAAAAAAGAAACGAAAAAGAAAAGGAACTCGCAATTTTCTCATCGACGAATTCAATATATTTATTTCGAAATATCGAAAGGGCATGGCCAGAACGGAATTCCTCGAATCAAGAGGCGTCGATCGATGGTAAGTTTGTTCAGGAAAAGTGCGTGGCACAAAGGGGGCAACAAAAGGGCCTACCACCCGATTTCTGAATTTTCAGGAGATTCTCAATGGAACGGCGGCCTGGAAAGTGATGCAGAAGTCCCAATATGTCTGAAAAATGGATTCTGGAACAAAACAAAGGTACCTAAGGTGCTTTTCCAGAGAAGCGCTCTACAACATTAGTCGTCAATCAATTTGCGAGCATAGTACGGTAGGAAAAACAAATGCGACGACGTCGCGCACCACATTCGCGTTACGTTGCATCGTCGTCTTCGTTTTTCCAACCGTAATTCTTCGTTCGCTGTGGGACGTATCACAGTTTTCTGCAGATCTTTTCGATGGGCCCTGGATTGATCGTCTTTATCGCTACTTCTCATTTTTACTTTTCAAAATACGACAAAAAACCGAGCTGCATTTATTTTTGTTACTCTTGTCACCTCGCTCTGCCACGGTCAACCAGGAATATGGTAGCTAGCTGGAAACGCATCATTCATAACCTTTACAACCAGTTCACCACAAATCTATGGACCAGTTGCGCTAAGATTATGGGTGGTGGCGAACTTACCCCTCTGTATTTCATTCTTCAGTGCATTTTTCTATCGGTAAGGGGGAAGGGAAAAATCGCACTGAAAAATTGTATGAAGAGAACGGGGCCAGCTCTCGAGTCTCGACCACCCATAAATCTTGCCGCATCTGGTCCATAGCCCATGCATTACCGTAATAGGCCTACTAACGTTTATTTATGTTGAGAAGCTCTGTCCAGGAAGCTTTTCTCTCTACTGTCTGGCGCCTTTTGGGCCTTTAAGTCACCCCCCCCCCCCCCCCTCAGGTCTGAAGGTCGGCGTTGAAATGTTTGCACAGTTTCGATTGGTCCGCCCGCGTACGGAAGCTGTTTTCCTTTGTATGGCTTGCTGGGTGTAAGTGATAATAGCTAATAAAACAAAAGGACCGGCATAGCATTGCTTCGTGGCACCATCAAATCTCAGAGGTCTGAAGTGCCGTGCGGGTATTGTCTTACAACCGCTAACAGCCGGGACCAAGATTTCTTTCCGTTTTGGAGGTCGGTACACACATACTGTAGGGTAGAATGGGGTAAACCCGGCCACCAAAGCCCCATTGATGAACCAAATAGCTCAGTTGAGGAGAGTTCAAGGAATAGACTGATTCATTCTTGACTCAATCGGTGTCGGTGATCGGTCCATTCCATTGGTTGCTGAGATATGCAGGTCTGAAGTTGAGGTGGCCGATTTTCCCATGGCCGGATTTACCCAACAGTACCCTACACCAATGTTTACCTAACCCTCCATGGTCTGTGGGATATCGAAATCCCACCATTAATCCATTTACGTTTAAAGGGGGCAGACCCGCCCATTTTCGAGTGGTTTTGGTCGCCTGCCTTTCAGCCTTTCGGCGGGGTCTTAAAGGGTGACTAAAGATCCAAGCTACCGTAGGCAGGCAGCTATCTTTCCTCGCGCCAGTGTTCTTCTTGGGCTTGTTCGCATTCAGCTGCTCCCATCCATTGCAAAAGGGTTGAAAGTCATCGAGTCTCTACCGCCGAAAGTGTATTGCTCTTTATCAAACCTTGACAAGGCCCCTTTTCGGCCCAGTATACAAATCCACGGATACCGAACCAAAGGAGGGAGAAGTGGATGGCCTACCGAAGTGGATTGCCTCTTCTTCTTCTTCTGCACCCTTCTCCAAAATGAGCCAGCAACATCAACCCAACGGCAACCAGGTTTCATTCGCGTCTTCCAGCTCTGTCAGAGGAGGTGGTATTGGTGTAGGTGGCAGTAGCTCTTTTGACACGCTTTTTGCTGCAAGCCACCACCCCGCGGCATTCTTCCCCAGCTCTGCAGCAGCTTCATCTTTCTCTGCCGCAAATCAGGCCGCGAACTCAACTTCGAGCAGGGTGGGGGTTAACGAGAGCTTGCAGCAGTATTCATGCGGGCATGGCGCGGCTTGGAATGCGCCGGTTGTGTTTCCAGGCTGCACTTCGCCGTTCAAAGGGAGGGGAACGAACTGCGGTCACGATTCGTCCCAAGACTCCCCGCCGATTCAATTGCGATATCAGCAAACGAAGAGGAAACCAAGGGTCCTGTTCACTCAGCAACAGGTATAAAAATGTACTACTTATACGTATGTACGACGTACATTTTGATTAGCAAGCAGTGTCACTGTCACACACTCATACGAGTATAGGTCTGAAGAGAAGAGAAGACACCGCAGCTCAATAGAGTGGAAGGTGTTTTGGGCTTTGGCTTATCAGCTAGGCTAAATACAAAATATGGTATTACTAAAAGTAAAGCTACATCGGTACACTGCCGAAAATGTAGGTAACTGAAAAGGGGAATGGCGGAGAACGCTGAAATGAGTGAACAGTACAGTACCATTCCACGGCGCTTAGGCTTAGGCTTAGGCTTAGGCTTAGGCTTAGGCTTAGGCTTAGACTTAGGCCAAGGTTTAGGCTTAGGCTTAGGCTTAGTTAGAGGCTTAGGCTTCGTCTTATGCTTAGGCTTAGGCTTAGACTTAGGCTTAGGCTTAGTTTTTGGCTTAGCCTTAGGTTTAGCTAGGCTTAGGCTTAGCTCTACGTACGTAGTATGTGCAAATTGCACTATAAGTATCATAAAATTAAAACTAAAATTAAAAACTCAAGCTTATACTGTACAGTGCGCGACACGTGCAATGAAACAGGAAACCCCGCGATTTCATTTGCGCGCGCGACCGCTAGGCGCGGATTCCCTGCTCGACTCACGCTAGTGCGCGCGCGGAAATTCGGTCCTATAGAGAGTTGTCGTAGAGTTGTTCTGAAGCGCCAAGGACAAACTCTAGGACTGGCGTCGCCAGGGTACGCTGGTATGCAACACCAATCATTTATCATTAAGGCAAGGTTTCTGAGTCGTGTGAGAGTCTGACTATAGAAGGCCGGACACCCTCAATATTTCACATTTCCTGTTCGGTTCATGAATAAGTACTACAACACATGGGAAATCGAATGCAAAAAACCGCATCTCAAAATTCGCCCTCGTTGAGGAGTTATAGATGCGCAAACCCTCCTGACCCGTTTTAAGGCGAAAATTACATAAAATGCATTCTTTTTAGGTTCCAGTGGACGCAGCCGGCTGAAATTTTGTACACACATACCCCCTATGGGACCCTACCTGCCCTTTTCACACTGGAGTTATGGCGTTTTACAGTCAATTTCCATGCAAACTGGGGCTAGATTTTTTTAGGTTATATGCCTATAGCTCATTAGATACAGTACCGGCCGCTCTGAAAATTTTTATCCCTTTAGGTAACCCATTATAGTTTACGAAAATACAAAAAGAAAAAATTCGGTAGTGGTCCGAGAAAGAGAACGGTCCTCATGAATAGTGAAAAATTCAGGAAAAATGTTCCCGCCTTTTTCTATTATTCAAGATAAATGAGCAATACCACTGGAGCTTCTTCCTAAAAAGTAACCTATCTTATGTAGAATTTGATGTAGAATTCAAAAATAAAATTAGTTTTCCAAAAATATTTAACCCCTAGCATATAATTTTGCAAAAGTAGTATATTTTCAAGATATTTTTGAGAATTTTGGGTAAGGGTTAAATTTTTTTTGAAAACCAATTTTATTTTTGAAATCTGCATCAAATTCTACATAAGATAGGTTACTTTTTAGGAAGAAGCTCCAGTGGTACACTTCTCATTTATCTTGAATAATAGAAAAAGGCGGGAAAATTTTTCCTGAATTTTTCACTATTCATGAGGACCGTTCTCGTTCTCGGACCACTACCGAATTTTTTCTTTTTGTATTTTCGTAAACTATCATGGGTTGCCTAAAGGGATAAAAATTTCCAGAGCGGCCGGTACTGTATCTAATGAGCTATAGGCATATAACCTAAAAAAAATCTAGCCCCAGTTTGCATGAAAATTGACTGTAAAACGCCATAACTCCAGTGTGAAGAGGGCTAGAAGGCTAAAAATTTTCCTGCAGGTAGGGTCTCATAGGGGGTATGTGTGTACAAAATTTCAGCCGGCTGCGTCCACTGGAACCTACTATTTATTTTTTTGCTAGGTACACTACGTTGTAGAGTGCTTCTTTGGAAATGTGCCTTGGACACCTTTTTTATGGTCCAGCAGCCGTTTTCCAAACATATTGCGCTTTCCGCATTACGTTGCTGACCAGTTCAAAATTTAACCCCTCCTGTATGCTGAGCTATGGCTGTTGGTAGGTCCAATTTGCCCCTCACGTGCCCGCCACTTTTTTCAAAAGTTCTTAACATCATTCTACTCCATTTTTTTCGCTGATTTCGGTTTGGGGCATGCCCCTTCGATATTTTGATAAATACACCACCAAAATTGACGAAAATGATCAAATTAGCCAAAATTACCCCTGTTTGGGCTATATCATGGTGTATTCATCAAAATATCGGAGGGGCATGCCCCAAATCGAAATCTGTGAAGAAAATGGAGTAGAATGATGGTAAGAACTTTTGAGAAAAAGTGGCGGGGCACGTGAGGGGCAATTTGGGTCTACCAGCAGCTATATCTCAGCACACAGGAGGGGTTAAATTTTAAACTGGTCAGCAACGTAATGCGGAAGCTCAATTGTTTGGAAAGCGGCTGCTGGACATAAAAAGGTCAAGGTACATCAAAGAAGCACTCTACAACGTAGTGACCTAGCAAAAAAATAAATAGTAAAAAGAATGCATTTTATGTAATTTTCGCTTAAAACGGGTAGGAGGGTGCGCATATAACCCTCAACGAGGGCTAATTTTGAGATCGGTTTTTGCATTCGATCCCCATGTGTGTATACTTATTTATGAACCGAATAGGAAATGCGAAATTTTGAGGGTGTCCGTGAACAATGCACACGCCAGGAAAATCTTGCCTTAATTGCTAATCTTAATTAATCATTAATCATTAATCAAATCATTAATCATTAATCGCTAGGGCAGATGTGGCAAAGATTTGCCCATAGTGAAGGCAAAGATCGATTTTTCAAATTTCCTTCGGTGAACTTATGCAGTTGTACATGCTGAATCGATCCCACCCACCTGTGTCTCGACGCGATTTTACCTCCTCGAAGAGAAAACCCACTTGTACAGGGCGTTTCGCAATAAATTGCGCGAAAACGTGGCGAAATATGCTGTACAAGTGGGTTTTCTCTGCGAGGAGGCAAAATCGCGTCGAGTCATGGGGGTAAAATCAATTCAGCATGAAAAACTACGTATACTGACCGAAGGAAATTTGAAAAATCGATCCTCGCCTTCACTATGGGAAATCTTTGCCACAACCGCCCTTTAATCATTAATCATTAATCGTTAACTATCATTTATCATTTGTCATTTATCAGTTAATCATTAATCATTAATCGCTAATCATTAAATCATTAATCGCTAATCATTAATCATTAATCAAATAGCTCTTCTTTGTCTACGCAGGTTTACGAGCTGGAGCAGCGTTTCAAGCAGCAGCGCTACCTATCCGCAGCGGAGCGGGACGAGATGGCGAAGCGGCTGCAGCTCACGTCCACCCAGATTAAGATCTGGTTCCAGAATCGACGCTACAAGTGCAAGCGACTCCGTCAGGATCGCACCTTGGAACTCACCGCCCAACTGCAGCCCGCGCGCAGGGTTAACGTTCCCGTGCTCATCCGGGACGGCAAGGCCACCTGCAGTTTCCACCCGGGACAACCGCAAGCGCCACCATTAAAGGGGGTTGTGCGATGGCGGGAAGATTTCCGTAAAGTTTAACTTTAAAAAGGCGAAATCTGTATGGTCATCTTGGTTCTGTTTCTGTATGATTTTTGGTGCTGATTCTCCAAGAACCCCCTTGTCACAATCTATGTACGCATACCGTAGTGCCTTCTGGCATCGGTGCACTAGTTTAGAAAGTTGATAAATTATCACCTTAAGTGAGGGCTGACGAGGCCCTATTTCCTTCCATGAATATTTATTTATTTAGCCTATTTATTTATTTAATTATTTAATAATTTATTTATTTATTGTATTTACTTTTTTAAATACAGTCGACTGCTGCAGCAACCGCTGTGGTTTTTTGGAAAAATAAATTCTTCCCAGCCGCGCCGCACAACGCCCTTTAAGTATGGATTACGGTAGCTTTTGGCAGCCGCAAGCCTCTGCCGGGAATTTTACCTTTCCTTCGACGGGACCTTACGGAACCGGCCTATTGTCGACTGCCGGGTCATCCGGAACCGGATCTGGAACGTCCGGACTGGTTCCGGTTCCGGGCATGGTTGCTGCGGCATGCGCGCAGGGCGCGTCTAATGGCCCGTTCACATAGGAGACATGCGCGCGCAGGACGTAACGCTCGGCGCGTCCATACACGGGCTCCACACACGCAAAGGTACTTACCTATGGGACAGCCATGGATGCTCCGGGCGTACGCCGAGCGTATTTCCCTCCAATGTGAATGAGCCATAATTCAGCTGCTGCATGTTTTGGCGGGCCATCTGCTGGAACTACGGCGAATAATGCGTCAACGACAAATCTGTGGGATGGATTTCATCGAAGTTGAGGCTTCATTTGGCGACAAATTGTAACGTTCTCCATTATGTTAGTGATGTAGTTGGGTACAGTGATAGTGATCTGATCTCTCCGATATCATATTAGTTTAGTGCTGAACGCCTCTCGTAAAACGTGCTATCAGGTACAGCGTGAACCGTACCGTACGTACACAAGTATCCATAAGTTACTGACTGGACATTGCCTGTGTGTTTCGTCTACCTAACAAACTACACCTCGACCGTATGTACCTTGGTAGGTATGTACAGTAGGTTATATGTACATAACGATATGACGTTAGGTTTGGTAGCTAGCCATACGTAGCTACATTATTATTTATTGTACAATTTAATAATTTATGTGCATAAAGTGCCCACAGTATACCTACATGTAACAGTACACCCCACTGCACGTATTGTAGTATGTAGAAATTCTGAACTTAGGCTTAGGCTTAGGCGTAGGCTTAGGCTTAGGCTTAGGCTGAGGCTTAGGCTTAGGCTTAGGCTTAGGCTTAGGCTTAGGCTTAGGCTTAGGCTTAGGCTTAGGCTTAGGCTTGAGCTTGGGCTAGGCTTAGGCTTAGGCTGAATAAGAAAACAGTGTTCACAGTTACATGTATATTAGTCTGTATCTTTTTCGGTCCCAGTGCAAATTTCTCGTACAGCTCAGCTCAGCCATCCACACTCAAAATGTTGCAATTAACCCCTCCCCCATTGCCTACATACGCATGGCTGAAGGAAACATCCATGTCCAAAAACCGAAAGATCCTGAGATGAGGAGAACCCCGCACCTCATTTTTCCTTCTGATTGAACACGCGTTGAGCAATGAGGTGGGTTTGCCAATAACAAAGTACATACATACGTACACACGGTACGTACGTCTCCCCTTTAATGTCGGCTGTCTCCTATGTGAGTCCGGCGGCTATTGCGTCGTCTTTTTCTGCTCGGTTCGTTCCCTTCGTTCAGATGGGTGGGCCCACCCCGTCGGCGCGCGTGTATCCGATGCCTATCTGAGTGTCCAGTCAGTGTGGCGCTCGCTTGGTGGGCTGCTCTGTATTGTATGCGACTATGCGTGACTATGTTTGTTGTCGTCATTAAGACATGCCGCCTTTCTTGCACGGATGCGCGCTTAGGCGCCGGTGGTCGTTTGGTGATGCCAAGGTGGGATAAGAACACGACTAAGAAGTCACGCAGCCGAAGAATGAAGGGCAAAAACGCACCGCACCGCACTCTCTTTCTTACATGCCTTTTATGCATGCATAGTACATACTATTATATGCTGACTCTTAACTATAACACAACACCTTTCCGTTAAGGAGGTTGGTTACCGTATTTACCGGTGCATAGCCCCATGGGGGTATGCAAAAATTGAGAGGTCCCATATGGGGGTATGCATAGGGGGGGTTATGCATTGGGGGGGGGGGGGGGGTTATGCATGGGGCATTTTTTATGTTTTTGAGAGGTGCGCAGAGGCATATTTTTTAGGTCAAAAGCACGTGTTTTAGGGCATAATTGAGGTCAAAACACGGTTATTCTAGTACAATACACCCCCAAGCAGGCTTATAGGCATCTTAGCTCGGTGTGGGAGTGGCTATGGGTACTATATGACCAGCTTACATAGGTAGGTTCAGGTACTGTACAGTACATATGGGGGTATGCATAGGGGGGGTTATGCATTGGGCATTTTTTATGTTTTGCCAATATGGGGGTATGCATTGGGGGGGTTATGCATTGGGGGGGTTATCTACCGGTAAATACGGTACTTTACTTTGGCGGAAAAAGGTTGCGCCCTTTAAGCCGGCGGGCGAGAGCCATAACTCTCTTTCCCGCCACCATCGACGCTGTCGCCTGTCTTTTTCGGCCGCGCGCGCAAAAACAGCCACGGGTAAACTGGTACTGTGGGGTAAACTCGGACACGGGGTAAACCCGGACACCTAGTATATCTCAGCAACCACACGCGACCGATTGAAACAAGTATTTTCTACCCAATCGATTCCTTGAACTCTCCTCGTTCAGATGAGCTATCGTACCATTTTCTTCATTTGCTGAAGCGGCAAGTTCGAAAAGCTTAGGTGTCCCCTTGTCCGGGTTTACCCCACAGTACCCTACGTACGGAGTACGGTACGCTCTTTAGCGCGCCGTGCACTGCCGAATGTACACCCTTAAATATAGCTTCTTTTGGGTGGGTTAGGGTTAAAAAAGAATGTTCGCTTGAGGTTGGGTGGCAGCGTTACGAGGGTTCTGCGGTACTGAAGCTACTAGGCCTAGTAGGCCTAAGCCTAAGCCTAAGCCTAAGCCTAATCCCGTGCCAAAGCCTATGGGATATATTCGATGCACTACATGCCACCAAAGTACTGTACACGTTTTTACCATTTCGTCCTCCTTTGTCGTCGTCGTCTGATCGAAATAAGGACGTCGAGTTCTGAGGGTGCGGCTGTGTTTGCTCTTGCTGCTGTCATTGCACGGTTGGGCGTTTTTGCGCGCCCATTAGAACGCAAATGAGGAATCGCTCTCGTTGACAAGCGTGACGGCTTCGGTATGTACGTACTGTATGCACCTTTAAAACACCGCGCGCGCGGCGGGCCCGTTAGTTGTAATTTGTGGACGCGCAAGATTTAAGGGCGCCAATCAGGCGAGACCAGGACTACTGTAGATGTAGGGTACTGTGGGGTATACCCGGACACGGGGTAAACCCGGACACCTAAACTTTATCTGAGCTTGCCGCTTCAGCAAGTGATGAACACAGCTCATTTGAAAGAGGGAGTTCAAGGATTCGATTGGTAGAATACTTGTCTCAATCGGTCGTATGGTTGTTGAGATATAAGTACTAGGTGTCCGGGTTTACCCCCGTGAGTCCGGGTTTACCCCACAGTACCCCTACAGATGCTGAAACAACTGTCAAAGATGTCTCAGTCTCGCCTGTCTAAGATATGCACGCACGCATAGACCGGTGTGTGAAAAATATGCGGCGCAGAGCGCTGAGATAGAGAGCACATAACCCCCTCGGGGCAAAATCCTACGGTTTTTAAAGATATAGTCATCCGCGACGAGCGACGAAACCCGAGTTGACAGTTGGTGGGACCAACGTTTGCTGACTGGCCGGGTCGATTCGATATCGTACTGTACTCCTTTAACCCTCAGCGTATTTAGTCGAGGACTCAAGTGCACATTTTTATATCGTAATTAGCGACGTGCGTACTGTAGGTAGATTCTCATACTGTAATAGACTGATTTTTACCTCTTTCTCACGACTTTGTAATATTTCTATTTACCCTAGCCCTAGCTACACTGGGCATGGCACAAGATCCGACTCCCTACCTACCTATACCTTACTTGACCTGTATTGTATTGCACACAATGAACGTAGAATGATGTTTAAAGGTCATGAAGTATAAATGAACATGGCAGGCACATGGCAGGCAACTACCTATACGGAAACGCGAACAATTTAGCACAAACTGTCAAACGCGAAGGGTTAAGCGGCAATGCCCGCCAAACGTCGTCCGTCTTCGTCGTCGATTCAAAATTTTGCGAAGTCGTGAAATGATCGGCCCCTGTTGCTCTCTCTATTCCTACCGCCGCCGTCGTTAACTAGGTGTATACTACTGTACAGTAGGCAAAACGAGTCGTTTATCCTTGCGAGGCAGTAATCGTTTCGTTTCGGCCGATTCTGCTCTCTTAAAACGCTGAGACGACAACGATCGAAGACCCCGACTTATGAAGGAGAAGGAGAAACAGAATGAAGAAGTCGTTTCTGCGATCTGTGGGGTAGTGCGGGGCAATTCGGGTCAAGGGGAATTTGGGTCGTGCCTGGCTTGATTTACTTTTTCGGTTAGGAGGTGAGCAAATCGGGGAAGTTGGAAGCCTCATCAACTATTTCATTAGGCTACAACACGCCTTTTCCTTCAAGAGATAATACAGTACAATACATTAGGGGCGGGGGTTGGCCAAACTTACCCCGGTCCAAATTACCCCATGACATCCCTAGTCGTTAAGCGATCCGTCTGTAGCCCCGTGCCGCCGAAACTATTCTTCGTTAACGCGGCGCGCCAAACCCGCTGCGATCACGCCAATTTATTATCAAACAACGTCGCGGCGGCAAATACCGTATGACAAAAAGTCTTAAAAGGACGACTATTTAGCGCACGGTTCGGCACCGATCCGAAATTGGACGATTCGCAGCTGTCGTCGTTTATTCTTGCGACGTCTTTTGTACGCAGTGAGAAGATGGGACAAAGACGACAAAGAAATTTGAAGATGGGTTGTTTCGGCCTGTCTGACAGGTACTGTACTGTACAGGTCACCTACAGTATCCCTGAAGTTGAAGAGATTCGATAACTGCAGTAGTACATGAGAAGACGGAACGAAAGAAGCAAAATAAATTATCATGCAATCAAAAATGCAATTTAGAGAACAGAAGTTTTGGTCCTCAGAAGCCAGCGGATTCATAAGTCGAGAAACGGTCGAAATGGATTCATGAAACGTTTGACATCAAGCACTGCTACCGTTTGGCTTCAATCATGTTTTCCAACTCACGTCTCTCACAAATTGCGCGTTTTCCTGCACAAACAAGTCATCCAATATCCCAAACATGCAAACAGCGCGGCAAGCACAGAAATTATTGTCGCCTGACCCCTGTAGCTTGACATTTCTTCTCACATGAGCACATTTTGTTGCTGCATACATACATACACACACTTCATCATTTTACGCCTGTCAAGCAAAGCAGTTCAAAACGGCGGGCGATATTTTGCAATCTTTTCTTCCTTCTCTACGGCGCTGAAGAAGAAGAAGAAGGAGAGAGAGTGGAACTGGTCCTCGGGGCGCCGCGATATCTCCATTTGCAGGCAGACTGGCGACATCGCCCCGCCACATCCAAAATCTGCGTACACACACACATAACAGCCTTCTTTGTCGCACACAGTGTACAGATGTAGTGTGGTGCTGTGGGGCAATTCGGGCTGCGAGCTAGCTAACTCGGTCCACCACTGCCTACTATCTTCTGTTGGAAGAAGGCCTACTGAAAAGGTTTGGTGTGACTTTGTTTGTATAACCCGATCGGGTAATACACCAAACTTACAGTACTGTAAGGTATGTACTCTGAACGAAGGAGTGGTTTTGCTTTACGATCGTCCCTATGCTGAAAACGAAGATAAGGTACCCTAAAGATGGGTGGCCGGAATTACCCCACACCATCCTACACACATGTTTGTACATAACGCCTTGCACTCTTCGGGGAAACGGTAGGTCTCGGCCCCGCCCCCTTAAACTTTTTGGCCAATCACGACGCGTCCTTGCGTCACGCCAGTCGGTCGCCCCCCTGGTTGATAGGCCTACCTGTTGTCGCCCTATGGCCATGACTGTATTCGACGGGTACTTCATCTTAACCCGAAACAACCTTTTCCTGTGTGTGCCGTGATTGGCGTATCAAACGTTAAGCAAAGGTGTTGTGTGCCTACGTAAGTGTATGGCATCTGAAAGAAGATACAATTTTGCTACGCTTAGCTTGATTACCGTGAATGGTAATAAATATCGGCTCCCGTATAAACGGGATCAAAAAGTAATCAAATTGAACCGTTTGGTGGTTTCTCGGAAGGACAGGAATTGAATTGGATTGAATTGAGGAGGAGGAGGAAGAACAAGCGGCTACATTTAGCTTCTGGCATCGCCTCCCCGCAGTTTGACAGCCTGCTACATTTCGACCTTCCCCACTGCATACATATACGTACCTACTTGGGACGCATACGGCTACCGTTTCCATTTTCCGAAGCTGCGCCATTATACCCTTCTTTCCTGTTTATTTAGAAGATGGCCGCTTAATCCAGTTAACCCCTTGCGGAGTAATCGCATTCCGAACGGCCCTGGGGGTGAATTAAATCGCATATTAATTTGGACTAAAAGCCACGCCAGCCAACACGACCGTCGCTTGATCCTAATTGAACGTAACAAACGGCTTATCTCATCTCAATTTGATCCGCTTTTCCTTCCTATCCCATACAGCGATCTTTGTACCCCTGTTCACATTTATTCCTTCCACCACTGTCTCCTTTTACGACTAAAGCAAGATTATCGCTCGTCAATTGCTTGCTTTCATCATGGTTTCTACATCGTCTTCCGCTCATGCTACTACCGGTGGTTCGAAAACGAAGCGAAGACTTGCGTTCAGCATCTCCAGCCTTCTAGACATCGAAAGTTCTGACGAAAAGCAAACAACTTCATCCTCATCATCTATTTCGTCTTCGTCCAACGAAAAGGGATCGAAGAGAACAACAACCACCACCCAGCAACCAGTTGTCAATGCAGCAGCTGTGAGCGCATTTGTAGCGGTTCCAGCTTCTGCAGCTCAACAATTGCTGCAGAGTCCTGCAGTACAAGCTGCTGCAGCTCAGCTGCAGCAGATTAACAAGCTGCAGAGTCCAGTACAAACTGCTGCGGCTCATCACCTGCAGCAGATTAACGCGCTGCAGAGTCTAGACTCTGCAGCAGAGGAATCCAGCGAGAGCAGCTGCGGCGGACGAGAAAGTCAGAAAAGCGGCGAAATCGTGGTCATAGATGAAGCTGCAGCCGGGGGGCAGCAAAGTGCCACCTGGATTCCCGGCGTTCAGACTCAGTTCAGCATCCTGAACAGCGGAAGCGCGGCGACGGCCGGCCAGCAACTCCTCCCGAATATCTCCTGGACCATCGAACTGCAGCGCCGATTTTGGAGTGAGCGAGCAGCGCGTAAGAGGCCAAAAAAGGACATTTGTTTCTTATGGAAGTACACCATTACTACGTATCGGCAGGTGATGTAAATTCTGGGTAGTGCGGAAAAGTTCGGCCGCAAGCTTTCTTGGACCATCGAGATGCTAGCGCCAATTTTGGAAGAGCGAGCAGCGCGTAGTACTGTGGGATGTATTATAGTGCGGGGGTAATTCGGGCCGACAGGGGAGCTTCGGGCCTGAACGGGGAAATTCGGGCCATCTCTGCTTGTCTCTTGCAGAAACAGGCGAATCAGGAATATTTTGCAATCGCATCGGACGGAGGAGAGCAGATGAATCATTTTGAAAGAGGAGAGTTTAAGGAATCGATTGATATGATATTGTCTCATTCGTCCTATGGTTGCTGAGATACGCAGACCTGAAACTAAGGTGGCCTGGTTTTCCCATGGCCGGGCTTACCACACAGTACCCTACATATTTCGATAAAATAATTCCTCTTCCAGAGCGCAGGGTGGGTCATCCGTATCAAAACCGGGCACCGCCCAAGCACAAGTGTGAAACATCCATACTCACAGGTTCACCCAATTTCTCCCCGACATGTACAGTAACAAGATTTTTACGTGATGAAGAGCTCATGCGGGAATTTTTTTTTTTTTTTTTTTTTTGATTTTTGATTTGATACACTTTCTTCTTCTTTCCAGAGCGCAGGGTGGGTCATCCGTACCAGAGTCGGGCGCCGCCCAAGCACAAGAAGCCGCGCACCTCCTTCACCAAGTCCCAGATCACGGAGCTGGAGAAGAAGTTCGGCGACCAGAAGTACCTGGCGTCCACGGAGCGCGCCTCCCTCGCCAAACTCCTCTCCATGTCCGACAGCCAAGTGAAAACGTGGTTTCAAAATCGGCGGACAAAATGGAGGTAAACAAACAACACAGTTAGGGGAGCTTAGTAAAGTATGGTCACGCAAAAAGGGGGGGGGGGGAGGGGGGACGCCAAACTCCTCTCCATGTCCGACAGCCAAGTGAAAACGTGGTTTCAAAATCGGCGGACAAAATGGAGGTAGGCCTTATGTACGTAGTTGCACAGTGGTACGTAGCCATGTTGCAGATTTAATAGGGTAGGCTATGGCTATACCTACCTACCTTGCAAAGTGGAGGTATATTTTTGCAAAGTCCCTCTGACGGTGATTCTAGTGTGTGAGGAGGACAAATTCAAATCACCCTTGTAAACATTTTTGCAAAAAGTTACTCACCCTTCATATTTTTATACATAGTTACACTTTAAACGGTGTTTCCTTCCACTTTCTGAGAACAAAATCCCCCTTCAAACTACCGTAACCCTCCACGGTTAAGGATAAACACAATGCTTGACGATATTTTGACCTCAGAAGGCATAATCATCTTGCCTTCAGTAGAGCAAAGGCTACGTAATGCAGCGTCCCTCAGATATTCGTGATCGGGGGCTTTTTTGCCTCATATTTGCATTTTTGGGTATATTTGGTTATGTTGCATTCTTAGGAGACAAGCAGCGGAGGAAAAAGAGCAGGAGCGGCAAGCCGCGTGCCGGTATTTGCAGCATTCGCCATATCTAGCTGCCTACAGTACCCCGCCGGGATATTTGGCAAGACCTGACGTTGCGATATGAAAAATTCAGCATAGAACGTAGGGTACTGTGGGATAAACTCGGCCATGGGGAACCTTCCCCCCCCCCCCCCCCCCCGGCCACCTACCCTCCGAACTTGCTATTTCAGCAAATGATGAGCGCCAAATAGCTCGTTTGAATAAGAGTTCAAGCGACATAAGCACTCGATTGATAGAATAGTGCTTTCAATCGGTCTATTGGTTGTTGAGATCATGCAGCCCTGCAACTTAGGTGGCCGGATTTTCCCAAGGCCGGGTTTACCCCATGCCCATAGTACCCCACGGAACGATATCAGTGCCCCTCTTGATATCTTGTGTCATTCAGCTTTACTGTTTTTGCTTCTCGTTTTGTTTTGTGTGTGTGTTCCATGCCTTTTCTTTTTATTGTTTTATGGGACCATGAAATGAACGCCTTTTTTCTTAGCCCGTTTCTCAAAGATGTGTCGTTGTGATCGATAGGCAATTTTGTGTTAAGTCTTGAGTGAAATTTGAAATCTGCCCCTTTCTTGCCAGCATATCCTTTTGTGAACAACAAGGTTCTCCTTCATTAAAGGTCACATTTCTTTGAAAGGTAATTTTTACACTAGAGAATACACAGTCGTACGTATGCATACGTACGCGTAACGCTAAGTAGTAACCTAACCAACGAATATGTACAACATGCTTTGCCTTCATGTACTAGGTACACGTACCCGATAGAAGTACTATTGTGTAGCGTCAGCGTCAGATAGTGCACATCATGCAGCTCGAGTTTGAAGGTATACGGTAGCCAACTGCCTAAAAACATATACCAACCAAGATACCTAACCTACCTACTTTAGTGCATAAAAAAACTCACAAAGTAAGTAGTTCACACGACTTTGATGGGGCAAAAGAATAACGAAAAATATGGGTAATTGCGTGCGGCACATAAAAAACTCTCATTGTGGGTGCAAAAACAAAGCGCTCGCAACCATAAACGAGGCCTGTTAATTTCGGGTCTCGACACAATGTGAGGTTCTTGTAGTCAATTTTCGCGACGTAGATTATTAGTTATAATTTGCAATCGTACAACATAGGATGTCTACTTTAACAAAACTTGAAAAGAGCAGCCAGTGTATGTATGTACATAATCTACATGCAGTTTACAGCCTTTGGTTACAGGAGTATGTACCAACAGTATGTATGCAGTGTAGTACGTACGGTGTTGTAAATAAAATAACTCAATTCAGTCACCGCCATAACTGTCTTTCGCTGCGGGTCAAACCTAGATTTCAATATGTGTGACGAGCGATACAATGGTTGATTGATGGACACACAGAGATTTAGGCATGCCCAATATTTCAGCCGGGCAGAGTATACCTTCACAAGAACATACAGTACGTACGTACGGTACGGTAGTATACTTAAAACACTAATCCGCATCCTTTTTGGCATGATTCGCATAATATTCTGACACTGACATTACTGTACTTTTGTGGTGCATGCGCAACTGAAAAAGGAAGAAAAGGTTGAAACTATGTACAACGACATCGAATATACAGTAGGGCTACAGTAACCCCAAAATATTCCTCAGCATTTCTCCTTTATTGCCACTTTAAAGGCAACAGAATTTGCCTTCCAGTTCTGTCCAAAACCACCCAACATTATCACGCAATCACCAACGGAAAGCAGGTAGTGGCCAGACAGTGGTATATCCTCAGATTTTGAAGACCAAGGTACCGAATACCATTCCGCTCCTGTGCGCTTTCTATTTGGGACGCAAATCAAAAAATTGCCAGGGTGTGCGAGTTTTCCATGATAATCTTCTCCTCCGTGCAAGAAAATTCTTCCTTTCTTATCACCAATAGCGACGTGATATCTCCTGCTAGTCGGTATTTGCCCGCTAACAGCACTTGCACGCCAATGGACAAGCTCGTCGCTTGGAAGCACCATTGAAATGTTCGAAGTATCCACCGTTTCCCAACTTAAAGGCAAGGGGTCCCCAAAATCTTAACATAAAAAAATATCCACTGTCCATGAAGAGTTTTCCCTGGGCTTCAATGACGAGGAACACCACTGAAAGTTTTCCAAAATATTAGTTTTGTTCTGAACAACTTTTTTAATTTTTCGTGCTTATGGGGAACCCTTGCCTTTAAGCCGTGGTCTTCCCTTCCGCCCATAACCACAACAGTTTTACTGTCCACAACAGTAGCTGTATGGCCCGATCTTGACGAAATATTGTGCTCCAAAAGTCGGGCGGAATAGCCAGCAGTTGGATTGCCCGTCAAGTGGAGAATTGCAGCATTTTTGCGCTGAGTTCGCAGCCCGCCGAGCCTGCCGATAATCACAGCACCCTCCTTGCACACTGGTGAAACTGTGTGGCTACTGAGACCTGTGAAATTTGGGGTAAATTCGACTAAGCATTATTCTATAACCACGTGGGGTTATTTGGTGCAATTCCCATCGATAAATTACCTACGTTGGTAAAGTCAAAAAGGGTGGGGTAAAACTTTGGGGTAAAAACAGGGGGACTGTGGGGTAAAACCCGAGAATGGGGTAAACCCTGCCACCTAAGCTCCTTTGAGCTTGCTGTTTCAGTAATTGATGATCCAAATAGCTCATTTGAGAGAGGAGAGTGCGAGGAATCGATTGATCTCATACTTGTCTCAATTGGTCCATTGGTCGCTGAGATATGTAGTCCTGAGGCTTTAGGTGGCCGGATTTTCCAATGACAGGGTTTACTTACCCCATAGTTACCCTACAAATAGTATCACATACAACAACACACACGTTTTAACGTAATTAAAATTCCTCCCGATCTTCAAAGTCTCCGTTGACAACTGGTTGTGCAACCGTTGACAACGTCATAGCAGTTGTGCAACCGTTGCCATGTTGTCAACAGTTGCCCAACCGCTATGTTGGTTGTCAACGATTGCACAACTCCTCCAAATGTCCATCTCTCCTTATTCTGGTCTGACCCATTGGTTCATCAACTTTATCATGAATGCTACTGGCCAGCAAATTCCATTTCGAAGCTTCAAATGTCGGTTGTCAACGGTTGCACAGCACAACCAGTTGTCAACGGAGACTTTGAAGATAGGGAGGAGTTAACTCACCCCCTCCAGCGGGAAATCCTCTCATCTCTGCTCCAACCACAAGCCACTCATCGTGTCTCGCATCAAACACCGACACCTGACCCAACCTACTCTTCCCATTCCAACCACCAATCAACGTCAAGTAGCGTCCATCTTCACTGACCATCCCAGCGTGATGAGACAGAGCAGGCGACTTGTCAGCCTTAAAGGGGGATCTGGCGGGAAGATTTGTACGGGGAGGCAAATTTTGAATTTCGAACATTTGAAAGCGCCCACCTGTGTAAAATTGCATCCTCTTTCGATCTACCCCATGTTTTGGAGCCGATTTTGCCCCTGTGAAGCAGGGAACCACTTAGAAAGGGCGAAATCCCCTTCCTAACTGGTTCCCTGCATCACAGAGGCAAATTATTGGCTCCAAATCGTGGGATTAGATCGAAAGAGGATGAAATTTTACATATAGGTAGGTGCTTTCAAATGCTAGAAATTTGGCACCCCATACAAACTTTCCCGCAAGATCCCCCTTTAACCTTGAGCCACTGGCCTGTGTGAAGGTCCAAGTTAAAGGTGGATGCAGTGGGAATATTGGAGTTGTGGCTGGTAACGCCACCGTGAATGTACAGGGTTTCGTTGGCGCTTGGTAGGGCCACACCATGAGAGGATTTGGGGCAAGTTTTGGAGATTGGAATGAGCTCCATGAACTTTCTTGTGTGCTGGTTGTCAAAGCAACTAAAGAAGCCTGCTGCTAATCCACACAATTGTGATATAATACTGTAATGATGGGTTGGCAAAAAAATTAGTGGCCTATTTGAAGGGGGGGGGGGGGGGGGGGGGGGGTAACGAAGAGGGTTATACACGAGTCATTACAGTAGTGATACACGAGTAACTGGTGGTAAAAGCAACGTCTGTTGGTGGACTGACGCACAATAACATAGTGTGTCGTGTAAGCAAAGATCTTCAAAACCTGATTCCATGAAGCTTTTTATTCAACAACAAAGTTCGCCACGTCCGTAAAGTAGAGGTGGAGTAGGGCCACATTAAAAAAACAAAATGCAATAATAAACTAGCAAGCAGAACAGAACACAACATCAATTATTACGACAATACAGTAGGCCTACTGATGTAAATACATTAGTTTACAGCTACGTGAAATGCAAACGTAAAAAAAACTTCGCAAACTCAGCAGCAGCTCATATCATATCATGCCTGAATAATGATTTCATTACATAAACCTGCAGTGTAACAAAAGCGCACAGCTCTAGCATTCTGTCGTCCCTATCAAGAATACATAAGTACCTGCAGCAATAAAGGATCTGTTCGTTCTGTACTCACCTCTCCTCAAATCAACTTGCAAGAAAACACGAAAGAATCGACTCAAAACGAACTAAAAATCGAAGAAGAAATGAAGGAATGAAAACAAGAAAATTTACACGCTCATAGTGTACTATTATGTATTTAGTGCGAGGAATTACTGTAAACCCTCGTTTGTAGCCCCCTCGAATATAGCCCCATGAAAGGCCTAACGCCCCAGGGGGGTATAAACGAGGGTTTACAGTAGCAGAGTGCACAGGGATCATTTTGATACCTCGATTACAAATTTTCTTCCTTCCCAATTGGAAATTCCTTCCCAAATTGCCCCCTGGCCCGAATTACCCCGCACTATTCAATCTTCTCTACTTGTGCTAAGTGTGAGCGCAAGGTGACCCCGAGGGTCACGACCAGCCGAAACATCATAGTCACGAGTTCACCCAGAGAAAACGAAATACTTCGTATCCTGTGCTGTGGAAGCAAGTTGGATGAACTCGTGGCGTTGATGTTTCGGCTGGTCGTGACCTCCGACACGGAGCCACCTCGCGACCACAGGAAATCAGCATACACCACAAACAAACAAAGAATGCAAGACGTAATGAGTCCATCAACAAACAGCCTCAATCAATTAGGACGCAACACACGTAGCGAGAAAACCCCCGGGGAATTCCCCATAAGTACGCGATGAAGCATAGGGATGCCGGTGAATTCATCGTGAGTTTGAAACTCATCATGTGTGAACACGTGAGAAAAATTCTCCCACGTTGGAGGAAGCAAGTGAGAATGCTCAAAACGCAAAACTCGACGTTCAAACTCACCGTGAATTCACCGTAAGTTTACTCACCACGTGTGCAGCGCACTAATATCTATCTTAGTACCTACTTTTACAACTCTTCCTCTTCGGACTCTGCCCCGAGATCGCCGCATTCGCCGCATCAGGCGAAAAGCTACCATCATTCTTCGCTGCCGACGCCACCCCACAAATAATGAACACCAGACGTAGTCCCTCAAGAAACAGCCTCACTCAATATCTAGTACCTACTTCTGCAACTCTTCCTCTTCGGACTCTGTCCCGAGATCGCCGCATCAGGCGAAAAGCTACACTCATTCTTCGCCACCGCCGAATTCACCGCCTGCAGCATCTGCAGTTGGCAGACCAGGGCGGCCAGTTGGTTTCGGGTGAGCAGGCCCATGTTCTCCAGTTGGATGAAGTGGAGGGCGCAGTTGTCGACCAGGCGCTTGCGCGCCACCTCCTCGCCAGAATCGCGCAGAAACGCGTCGCACTGGGGCAGCATCTGCTTGTCGGAGATTTGGCTGCAAAGAAATACAGGAAGGTGGGGTACTGTGGGGTAAACTCGGGCACGGGACAATCTGGCCACCTTAGTTTCAGGGCTGCATATTAGATTCACGAGACAAGTATTCTACAGTCGATTCCTTGAAGTCTCCTCTTTCAAATTCAATGACAATGGCAAGTTCAATTACGATTAGCTGGCCGGGTTTACCCCATGGCCAGATCTTACCCCCACAGTACCCTAGGTAGTAAAAAATGAAAATGCAGAGATGCTGCATGAGTAATGACTAACGCAGTCGACTGATGGCACTGGATTCTTTGGGTTTTGTATAGGTGCATACCCTGAGCAGCGCCCCACGTACAGTATGATGTACGAAGTTATGTAGTATATTCCTCCTGTCCTCAGCGATTTCTACGGCCATTCGACGGCCGTTTATTGCCGTTTGCGCCATTTTTGATTTTTCGTCGCTTCCGCACAACCGAAAATGGCAGGATACGCGAAACTTGGCCGTTAATACGCCTGTCGGACGGCCGTCGAACGGCCGCAGAAATCGCTGAGGACAGGAGGAATTGACAAAGGAATGCATTTACCACGTCTTCAAGACGTGCAAGTTCCAGAGCTTCAGGAATTCCTTCTCGCCTTCGTTCAGATCCGTGAAATCGTCTATTTGCTGAAGAAAACACCCACAATTGCATGAAGGTTGTAGGTAAAGCATTTGAACGCAAGTACACAGACGGCATAGGGTGTTGTGGGGTAAACCCGGTCATGGCGTAAATCCAACCATTTTGTACTTGAACCCCGTTCTTTCTGCGTGGGTGGTCGGGTATACACACCAATAAAAGCAACCGGGTTTACCCCATAATATCCTACTGTATGTTATGTACAGTAGGGTATCATGGGGTAAATCCGGACACATACCCGGCACATGTCCTCTCGCAGCCATTTCGGATCTCGCTCCCCCTCCGAATCCGCGTCTTCCTCTCTCACTCGCAGCATAGGCTTCATCGTTCGAGAGTGATAGTACTGCCTAAAATAAGAAACATACACACTTCGGTCATTATGTAAGGTACTGTGGGGTAAACCGGGACACGGGGTAAGTAGAGATGGGCCGAGACTCTCGGTCTCGGTCTCGGAAATCTCGGTCATTTTTGGCGATCTCGGTCTCGGTCTCGGTCTCGACTTTAGAATTTTCAAATTCTCGGTCTCGGTCTCGCAACTTTTAGGGCCTATTTTAGGCGAGACCGAGACTAGATTGCAATCGTGACTTCACAAGCAATTTCATGCATTTCCGCTGAGATTTAAGCTGCCTATCATGGAAAAATTTCCCCTGTGGGGCGATTTTAGCCATTTAATGTAGAAAATAGAAAAGCACCTATTCTCCACTGTTTTTGCCATTATTATTTTTATAGGAAACGACCATCAGAAAAAAATAAAGTGAAATGCCATAAGATTTTATACCAATACTTAGTCTCGGTCTCGGTCTCGATCTCGGTCTCGGTCTCGGCAAAATTTCCCAATCTCGGTCTCGGTCTCGGAAAAAATTCTAAGTCTCGGTCTCGGTCTCGTTTTCAGCAACAATCCAGTCTCGGCCCATCTCTAGGGGTAAGTAAACCTGGACACCAAAGATCCTTTGAACTTGCTATTCCAGCAAATGATGAACCTGGGTAGCTCATTAGAGGATAGTTCAAGGAATCGATTGGTAGAATACTTGTCTCAATCGGTCGTATGGTTGCTGAGATATAATAGAGGTGTCGGGTTTACCCCCGTGACCGGGTTTACCCCACAGTGCCCTACTAGTTCTAGATATGTAAGGCGCGTTTGTTTAGCCTTATGTCCCTGGACCGGCACCTCTGGTCGTGTGCCAAAGTCCACAGCTACTGTGACCGAGGGTTGCGGGTTCGATTCCCGTTCGGTCCTAATTCTCTCCCCCTTTTCGGGGACCGGCTATCGCCATACGGAACGCGGTACGTCAACATGTGCTTCAAGCATCACATAGCCGCAACTGCAGTTACTTTCGGTGGATACGGAGACTCTCCGAATTTAAAGGCGAGATGGGGACGGGCACTGTATGAAACTGAATGTATCTGCATTTTAGCGAGCGCGGCAGCTGCTCAATGTTGGGTCGGAACGACTCCGTTCCGTATCCACCTTAAATGTACCCTACATACCTGGCGTGCCCCTTTTTCCTCGCGTACGCAGGATACTCTGGTTGGGCGAAATCTGCCAGCGTGCGCCGCTGTCCGCGCAGTGCTTCCGCTGCACCTCTGTACATCCACCGTGAATACTTACGTACGTAACGTGCCAGTCATATTTACATTTCTACTGCCCATTCACATAGGATGCATGCGCTGGCGTACGCTCAGCCTTAGTGTATTTTCTAGAGGTTGCTCGGCTTACACCGGTTAGTGAGCGTACCACCATCACCGCCAATACCAATGTGATTGAGCCAACACCAACAGACTACACTTTCTGCAGTTTTTTTTCTCACTCACTTCCACGTGAGCAGCTGCGTCCAATGCGGCGAGGCGAAGGGCGAGCGGTCAGCCGCGATGCTGGAGGGACGCAGGGGATTGCCTTCGTACCCCGCGTCGAACGCCACGTTCACCAGCACGTCGATCACCGGTAATTCTTCCGAACTGGCCGCGTTCTGTAGTAATCAAGGGGAACATATTAGCAAGAATATATATAATTGGGCTGGGCTTAGGGGAAGAATGGAGCATACAGTGTAAACGAAGGAGGCAAACCCCCACTCATACGGTTTAGATTCCCCATTTTAATAAGGGATTTACGAAACCCATTACAATGGGTCGAATAAGAGTCAGGGATTGCCTCCTTCGTTTACACTCTATGCTCCATTCTTCTACTAAGTCCAATTACATATTTTTGATATAAAAAATGAGACAGCTGGTAGGGTACTGTGGGGTGTGTGGGTGTAAACCCGTCCATGGGGTAAACCTGGTTACCTGCAACCCTAAATTTCCTGATTTTATGGGCTGGGTACCACATACGGGGTCCCCCCCCCCCCTGTTTTACCTTGTAGACCACGTCCAGCCGGGAGTGCATGTATCGGAGGTGGGTGAGGAGGCACCAGAGGTCCGAGAAGCCCAACCGGCACCACGGGCACTGGGCGGCCCGCTCCGGTTCCGTGAGGTACGCCTCCTCCTCACCCGGCCCCGCCCCTCCACACACGATGAACCGGTAGAGCAAGCGAGGCGGGATGGGGAAGCGTTCCACTAAAACACACACAGATAGAGACAGTGTTGCGCTTCAGACGTGAACTCCGAATTCGCTTCAACATGCAAAATCACCGAGTTCGCTCCGAACTCGCTCCGTTTTTCCAAACGTACATGTGAACTGCCGAGATTGAAACTCGGAGACGTGTGAACCACCGAGTTTAGCTCCGAACTCGGAGGCTTCTCGGAGCAAAAGTCGGAGCTAATCAGAAAAACAAAAAAATTGTGGAGAAAATTTACGACGAGGCGCGTAACCTCCGCAAAGTGATAAAAGCTGCTCGGCGTTGCTTTCTCCCCCTTCTGAACGACTGAAAAGAAGCGCGTCGTGTTTATTCGGAGCAAAAACGTTCACGTGTGAACAACCGAATTACGCTCCGAATTCGGAGGCTTCTCGGAGCGAACTCGCTCGGAGCAAACTCGGAGCACGTCTGAAGCGCACCAGTAATGTAGGGTAAGTACGTACTATGGGGGGGGGGGGGGGGGGGGGATAAAGGCAAATTCCGATTGCTGCTTATGCTTCGCGTACTCCTAATTCGCAAGAGTAGGATACTCGCAAACCGCGCAGGACGAACTAAGTTCCATAGCGAACTCACTGCGGCAAAGCCATAGCGCTGTGATATCCAAAAGTTGCGCTGTGGCTGCAAAGTCGCCCCAATTTCTTTTCAAATCGGTCCCATCCGTCGCTTCCAACCTGATAGCCAGTCAAAACATCAAAGTCACGCGTTCACCCAGGGATGACGAATTTCTGCGTTACTTACTTCGTCATGGAAGCAGCTTGGGTAAACCTGCGACATTCATGCTTCAACTGATAACAAGACTGGAGAGCTAAATCCCAATGTAAATCGTACGTACGTACGTACATACCTGACGTGGACAGAGGTTGCTTCGGCCTATCTCCCGCTTCAACCGTCTTCCTTTCCAGGGAAACGCGCAGCCTTCGGGACAAATCGGGGCGACTACTGGGCTCAACCTAAACTCACACATCAGTATTAGTGTATGCCTACTTCACACAAGTCATTGTGCGTGCAGGATAAAAGGGTAGTGCGGAGCAAACCCGGCCACCCATGTTGAAAGAAAGGCTTTCAGCACATTTAGGTGGCCAGGTTTATTCCACCGTACCCTAAAAAAACAGAACGCTATGCCATAGCCTATTATGCATACTGTACGTTTAACAGTACACAACACGTACGTACCTTCTTTAGTTCCTTGAGCAAACTCGAGAGATCAGCTATACTTTTCGCATTGCTTTTCCTGAAGCAAACCGTACACAATACCCCATACAGTAATGCGTAACCCTTCCATACCAATCAATCATGGCATGCTCATATTGAAGCGAAATTCATACGCTCAGCGTACGCCGGGCGCACTGCTGAGTGTACGCCGCTTATGAGAGCATTCCATCAACCACCATCAGAAACCCTTCGCAGGGCTATAGATAGTCTATGAAAATCTGGGGCGCAAAAATTTTGGCGAGGGTAGCGAGCCACGGGGTCTGGGGCGGAGCCCCAGCCGCCGGAGGCTACGGGGGTCTGGGGGCGGAGCCCCCAGCGGGGGAAAATTGTTTCAATTTTAAGAGTAAAATCGCTCATTTTCCAAGCATCAGAAACTATTCAAAATCCAGCTTTTATTGCACAGTGACAGGTACTCAGTATGCAAGAAGCCCGACAATGTACGTACGAGTACAAAACCATACATATGCGCGTAGATAAGTACGTCGTAATATCTTCTTGACCTGGTAGTAGACCCAAAAGAGGTGGGAAAGGCCGATTATGGCGGTTTTAGGGGAATTGAGCCCATCTTGCATGCGACCATGCAACCATTTGTAAAAAGTCAGGTGAAAATTTTGCGCCCCTAGCCGCCGAAATTTGGGGCGCGAAAATATTCTTGGGGCGCTAGAGCGCCCCTAGCGCATACCTATCTATAGCCCTGCTTCGGCTCTCAGGTGTTTCAAGTTATGGGGCGCTGGGCGGTGTAAGGTAAAATCCATCTTGCGCACGCGCATGAGTGGACTTATGGCGCGTTCACCAGACGTCCGTTACGTCCGTAAATCCATCCGTCCGTCCGTCAAATCCGTAAAACGTATATAGGAGTACATGGCACACCGCAAACAACCATGTACTCCTAGATACGTTTGACGGACGGGCGGACCGACGGACGGACGTCTGGTGAACGCGCCATTAGGCTGTAGCTTCAGGCTTAGGTTTAGGCCTACCCTCTGCATCCAATACCTAAGCCTTAAAGCCTAGCCCGCGCCTGCGCAAAGTAGAGATTACCGTTAACCGCCCAGCGCCAAGTTACTTCAAACACGTTTCGCGCACCCCCCCCCCCCCCCTCTCTCTTGCTTGCTTTATGCTTCATGCTTATTCACCATATGCAATAAGAGCCAGTACTGGGTCGCGAGGTGACCCCTCTGAATTAACCTGGATTTTCAGTGCAACTTTTGATTGGTAGTCGACGCGAAGGTCGGCACGGTCGTCTTTCTTGCTCATTTGTTTCTTTTCCGCGCCGACCTTCGCGTCGACTACCGATCAAAAGTTGCACTGAAAATCCAGGTTAATTCAGAGGGGTCACCTCGCAACCCAGTACTGGCTCTTATATTGCATTTGGTGAATATTTTGAAAGTGTGGGAAAACAGATAAACGCAATTGAACCAGGCAATACGATAGATCAATCACCCCAGCAGCAATCTCTTCCACTTACACCAAGCACACATCCTGAAGCACGCAGCCTCCTCCATCCACTTCCACCCCATCGCTCAACGCTTTCCACGAGCCGTGATCTGCCTTCATCGGCCCCGCAGCCGTCAACAGAGCGTAGCCCGCCCACCTCTCCACTTTCTTCCGCTCTTCATCTCCCTCTTCGTCACTCTCAGAGCTGCTGCCGCTGCTCTCTTCACTGCTGTCGCTGCCACTGCTGTTTCCGCTAGGGGACCAGGAGCGCTTGGAGGGTGGCAGTTGAAAGCTGGTGGAGGCTCTTAAGAGGCGAGCGGAGTGGCGTTGTTGTTTCGCTGTAGAAGAAGAAGAAGAAGCAGAGCGTTGTGAACCTGAAACAAAGTGGTTGGGATATGTAGTGGGAGAGATGGTGCATGTAGGGTAGCGTGGGGTAAACCCGGCCGGTCTTATCGGCAGCCCAAGAAAGGGATAAAAGCAAAAGGTCGGATTCTATGTAAGAGGTAGGGTACTGTGGGATAAACAACACGGACACGTGGTAAACCCGGACACCTAAGCTTTTCTCAACTTGCCGCTTCAGCAAAGGATGAAGATAATTCTCATTTGAAATAGGAGAGTTCAAGGAATCGATTGGTAGAATACTCTTGTCTCAATCGGTCCTTTGGTTGCTGAGATATACTACATAGGTGTCCGGGATTACCCCACAGCACCCTAACATACATACACATACTGCACCTTGAGTCACTCGCTTTTTCCCAAGACTAGACGAAGACGGGTGGGACCCTAGCGTCTTCGTCATAAGCTTCACACGAAACAGTAGCCAAGACGACCTGTAAACAAAATATCAAACAAACAAAGAAACATATAAACCGAGTCAATTTACTCGATTTGGCTATGAGCCGGGTGCCCACCAGTGGTACGTACAACCACAACATAATACCAATCTGAGTATCCATTGAGCGGTTGAAACAGGGCAGCAGGTAACGCCATGCATTTGTTGCAGCTTGAGGAGGAAAGCTTCACACTGCCAACCGCCATTTCAGACGTACCACCCTGTACAAACAAAACATACAACCTTACCACTTACCAGCATAATCAAAAGAAAGACATTCATTAGCAAATAGGTAGGGTACTGTGGGGTAAACCCGGACACCTAAGCTTTTCTGAACTTGCCACTTGACTCACTTCAGCAAATGATGAACATGGTAGCTCATTTGAAAGAGGAGAGTTCAAGGAATCGATTGGTAGAATACTTGTCGCAATCGGTCCTATGGTTGCTAAGATATACTGGGTGTCCGGGTTTACCCCCGTGTCCGGGTTTACCCCACAGTATCCTACTCTGACCAGAAAAAGTTCGCTATCAAACCCGCCATGCATAGTGTTTGCGTATGTAGTTAGGTTTCTACTCCTTCAGAAAAGGGAGTACGTGAAGCAAGGTTGTTTTGAGAATAATTCCTCTGACTGGTCAGACAATAGAACAACGCGCAACCCTACATACAATACCTACGAACGTACTTTCTGTTGGGCCAAGGGATCTCTGCAACTGAACTGATGAGCCATCACATCAACCTCTACACAGTCGCCATCTGCAATCAAACTCAACACATCATACGATACAGATAAGTCCGACATACGACCTCCCAGAATTGTTCAATGCCATATATCCCAAGCAAAGTTCCACACATATCCCCAGAAATGTCAATGCTATTTATTTACGATATGCGGTAACGCGATTGGGTTGGCCGATAGCGACCCCGCGGTATTTTGTGAAAGTTTGGATCGGTGCCTGCGGGGTCGTCGACCTTGTTCAATCATCTGGGAGCGGAAAAGAAGCGAGTGAAAAGAAGAATTGACAACAAATGACGTCGATGACCCCGCAGACACCGATCCCAACTTTCCCTAAATACCTCGGGGTCGCTATCGACCAACCCAATCGCGTTACCGCATATCGTAAATAGTCCACATGTACGAACGCACAGCACTGCGTAACAGCATAGTGTACGTGCGTACGTACATAAATATGAGCGTCACCCATGCATACCGTTAAAGGGCAGAAAAGCGTCCAGCTTCAGCGTGTACTGTACTCCTTCGGGTGAAGAAAGTAGACCACTGGATGCGAGGGAACCCAGCAAAGAGCGATGACGCCGCTTTCGCCTTGCTGTGTAGTCGCGCAGTCTGTAAACATAATCAATAATCACAGGGTACTGTGGGGTAAACCCGGACACGGGGTTAACCCGGACACCTAAGCTTTTCTGAACTTGCCGCTTCAGCAAATGATGAACACATGGTAGCTCATTTGAAAGAGGAGAGTTCAAGGAATCGATTGGTAGAATGCGTCTTGTCTCACAAGGTCGTATGCTGCTTGCTGAGATATATGAGGTCCTCCTTTTACCTCTTTTTTTTTTTCTTTGTTATTTTTTTTTTTCCAAGTTTTTTCACCTCCCAAATACCAACTCCCCTCCCACCCTCCTTAAGGTTGACACCGCTAATATGAGGTGTCCTGGTTTACCCCCGTGTCCGGGTTCACCCCACAAATGAGTGCCTTTTTTGCCTTTTCCTTTTGCCTTGACAACTGCGAACACACTTTGCACAGACACACAGGAATCATACAGCTGTTCTTGCAACACCAGTTATCAGCTGTATGCCATTAGCAAGTGTGTACACGTAAACGTAAGCTTAGAAATAGGGTACTACATATGGGGTGTAAACCCGGTCATGGGAAAATCCGGCCACCTAGTCTTAGGGCTGCCTATCTCAGCAACCAATGGACCGATCTACTTACAAATAGGAGCGATGTCTGTGTGTGTGTGTGTGATGCTATACACTCGCTCAGTTTTGCAGCTATAGCGTCGGCCAATGGCTCATTCGAAAGCTTATGACCCCGAGGGCGGCCAGAAGGCCTTCGATTTTTGATCCGATCAGCCGATCACCAATAATCGATCGATAATCGATATTTTAGTACTAAAAGCGCGCTGATTCACTCATAACTCGCTCAATTTTGCAGCTACAGCATCCATCCATGTCTCTTTCGAGAGCTTATGGCCCCGAGAACGCCAAAAAGGCCTTCGATTTTTGATCTGATCAGCCGATCACCAATAATCGATCGATAATCGATATTTTAGTACTAAAAGCACGCAGATTCGCTCACACTCACTCAATTTTGCAGCTACAGTGTCCATATGTTTTGGGGGGGGAGGGCTGGGGGGGGGTATCTGTCTTTTACTGCGAAGCTGTAACGGGCCACTGGTTGAGACAAATATGATATCAATTGATTCCTTGAACTCTCCTCTTTCAAAAGAGCTGTTTGGTTGGTCATTCACTGAAACCACGTTCAAAGGAGCTTAGGTGGCCGGGTTTACCCCATGGCCGGGTTTACCCCACAGTACCCTATATGCATGGGCGAAAGAAGTAGCCTATTTGGTCTTACTTGGATGCAGGCTTCAAGTAGGGCAAGTTGCGGTTGAGAAATATCTGAAAAGAGAAACAACTCATCAAACATAAAGCTGTTGACAACATGAAAAATAACTTTGTACGACGTAGGCCTACATTACTGATTACAGTGGATTACAGTACACTTCAATATCACAAGCAGCTTGCCTTAGATTTCTCATTGTTCATGTAGCGGTACAGCACCGATGCAGCTAGAAACAAATAAACAAACCCAGTTCAAATCTTGATAAAAGGAAAGCAACAGATACGTAAAAACGTACTTACAAGAATTAATAATTCAGGACCAAGAACGCGCCAAAACCGTTCTTCCAATTTCCTAACTGGCACGCTCTTGGTTCTTATTATAAATTCTTGGTTCCTGTCACAGTAGGTATATCCAACTAACAAGTACAAGTGCAGGCAGGTACGGGTAATTTGGGTCAGGGGAAAATGGGCCATCACTTAGCTAATGCATGGTCAGCTTTTACATTTGTTGAAACATCAACTCCACAGGATGATCCAATTTTGCACCAATACATGCAAGTCACTATTCGTGCCCAAATTACCCCTCATTTCCGAACACACATAAATACCTGAGAGTGCTTCTTCAACCTGCAATCTACTCGCCATCTTATTGTGCGCTTTTCCTCCATTCGTAGGCGCCGTCCCGGTGGCAGAGGAGGAAGGTTCTCCGCTCTTGCTCTCCGCGGTCGCGAGTTCGATTCCTGCCTCGGCCCTTCTCATCAAATTCTTTTTCTTTTTCTGCTGCTGCTTCTTTTGCATGGTCTTTTTCTTCTCCACCTGCTTTTTCTTGAATTCAGGACTTCTCGCTGTATCCACTGCTTTTTTCAACTTCTTTCTCGCCACGTCGCTTTTTGGTTCCATCGCCTTTGGTTTTCTGTTCTTCATTGGCGTTTTTTTCGTACCAACTTCCTTCACTTTCGCATTTAAGCCTGCCTTCTTTGACCCCGGGGGCCTACCCACCTTCTTTTTCTTCTTCTCTTCCTTATTCGTTCCTGTCACAGCTGTTTTCTTCATCGGGGTTGCAAAACTCTCTTCTTTATCCTCAGCAGGCAATGCCATGCAACACCCCTTTTGCCTGAGGTGCTTCACAAAGTTTTCAATTGCCAAAGGTCCGTGCAACTTAACCCGGTCAGAACACTCGGGGCAACGAAGTTGATCATTGTTTACAAATCTCAGATCCGGTAGCCTGCCTTTTAGGCCCAATTCTCGCTCACAACGAACGCGAAAAACCAATCTCCCAGCCTTTTCCACACCGGTAGAGCCCACCACGGGAGAATGAGACGACGTAAAGGGGGAATCTGGCAATTGAAAATCTTATGATGGCAAGGGTCATATTTCGTACACTTGATAGCACGTACCTGGGTAAAATTTGCTCCTCTTTCATTCCAAAACCCCATTCTAGGAGCAAATTTTGCCTCTGTGACGCAGCAAACCAGTTAGGAAGCGCAACATAGCCAAAATGTTTCGAAATCCCCTTCTAACTGGTCCCCTGCATCGCAGAAGCAAAATCGACTTTTAAACATAGGGTTAGATCGAAAAAGGGAAAATTTTACACGGGAAATTGCTTCAAACGAAGGAAAGATGAAACTTTTCCGCTCCATAAAATTTCATTGCCAGATGCCCCCTTTGAGGTGAGCGGCAAATGAGGTGGCGGATAATTCTCGATCACACAAGCGACAGTTGACAAACAGGGGTGAAGAGGGCGAAAAATCTGCCGGAACCAGATCGTAACCGTCCGAGGACGTCGAGAGACTTCGGCGGCGTTTTTTGGCGGCGGTTTTTGAAGAAATTTTGTCAGGGGAAGTGGAAGGAGAACTTGAAACGCGATTATTTGACCCACCGCCGGAAAAGCGAGAGGATTCGCTGAGTTTCTTTGACATTCTCGGATGAGTTTGGAGGGTTGATTTTGAACTTTCTCCTTCTAGCATTGACGCTGTTTGTTTCTTTTATGAGTTTGGTCTGGATCTCGCTCTTTTCTTTTCCTTTTTTGGTAATAACTAATACGCAACCAAAACAACCAACAACCAAAACACCCAAATCGCACCCAACATGGACTTCTTGAAAATAGGATCTGCCTAAATGGCGCATACAAACAAAGTGGCGCAACAGACATTGTCGAAACAACAAATGGGTCCGGTAGCATGAAAATATTTGATCCAGCGTTTGCAATAGGGTAGTACGGGGTAATTTGGAATATCTACTATGTCAGTGCAAAAGGACCCAGGGAGCTGGGTGGTGCATGGTAATATCAACTTTGCACAGGCACATGGACAGACTTAGGCTAAGGCTGAGGCTGAGGCTGAGGTCTACCCCTCTGAATCCAATACCTAAGCTCTAAGCCTAAGCCTCAGCCTGAGCTGAAGTCTGCCCAAGCGCCTGCGCAAGACATATATTGCCATTCACCACCAAGCTCTCAGTGCCCAGTAACTTCAACACCTGGATTTGCATTCATATTTTCTATGCTAATTCATGCTATTTTGTTTGAACATTGGAAGTTTCCATTTTTTCTGTCACTCTAGACTACACTACTGTTACTGCATGTGTTGGACCAACTGTCCCCACACTACCCCACAATTTTGATAAGTGCATATTGATTGATTGATCATGGTTCTTGATTGATTGCACTGGCAACGCAACTAGTGTGTCATTTAGGCGGAGCTATTTTTTAGGAAGTCCACGTTGGTTGTTTTGGTTGTTGGTTGTTTTGGTTGCGTATTAGTTAATACCCCTTTTTTTGTTTTCTGAAGTTTTCTTTTTCCAAATTTTACAAAGACCCCACCTATACCTATCTCTTCAAAATCTGAGCAAAAATAAGCACGGTGAGCTGGTGGGGCCTTTATTCAGTAATTTTTCTCGTTTTGTAAATACGTAGTACGTAACGTACGTACGTAACGTACGGTAACTTTTGGGCACACATGACGCATCCGTGAAAATAAGTTTTGGATTCTTTTGCACGACGGTGTCGATCAAGAACAATGGAAGAAAACAATGAATGGATTGTACTGAATGTTGGAGGAAAACAGTTTCAAACTACACGGTAGGTACTTGTTCCAGTTTTTCTCTTTTCTTGTTCTGTTATCCATACGTATGAACATTCCATGCATTTCACACGTTCCATATTTCCACGTTACTGCATGCTTTTTTACAGGCTGACACTTTCAAAAGTGCCCGATTCTTTCCTCTATAACCTCGTTGATGGGAAAAAGCCAGACAATGCGGATGCTAAGAATTCTGGACCAAAACGTAAGCTCGCTACCGCTTTTATGCCGCGTTCACATACATACGTCCGACGTATCTAGGAGTACATGGTTGTTTGCGGTGTTATGTACTCCTAGATACGTGGCGTGTGGTGAACGCGCCATTACGTATGTTCTTGTAGTAGGGTGCTGTGGGGTAAAGCCTGAAGGTGTCCGATCTTACCCCGCCGTATCCTGTTGATTATGCATTGATTGCTTTCTTTTTTGCCGCGTTCACGTCCGTACATGTACTCCTAAATACTTCGGGTACGAACGGATGTACGGGCGTATGGTGAACGTGGCATTGCGTACGTTCTTGTAGTCAGGGTACTGTGGGGTAAAGCCTGAAGGGGGTTGTCCGCTCTTACCCCACATTACTCTGTTCGTGACGCATTGTTTGTTTGCTTTATTTATCTTCAGATTCACGCGCGGGTTGGTCGTCTTTGCGAGATAAGGACGGCGCTTTTCTGATTGACAGAGACCCCACCTATTTTCAGCCGATTCTCAACTATCTGCGTTGCGGCAAGGTTGTTGTAGACCCCGGATTAAGCGTCAGAGGTTAGACCTATGATTGTAGACGGGGTAATTCAGGCTAGCGGGTAATTCGGGTCACCCCTACCTTTGCTAAATTAGGAGGGGTAAAACCGGAGCAAACTACAGTCTATCCGCCCTTGGGCTTATAATCTTTCGAATGAGCCATTGGTTGACGTTGTAGCTGAAAAACTGAGCGAATGTATAGCTTCACAGACAGACAGACAGACACTCACACACTTCACAGCCCTATTTGTTAGCAGGAGTGATATCGAGCTGTGAATATTTCTGCTTTTTCAGGCGTCCTAGAAGAAGCCAAATTCTACGGCCTCAATTCCATGGTACGGGCGATTGAAAGCAAGCTTCAGAAACAAGCCAATTCTCCTCATCCTCACTCACAACATCGGCCCTCCTCCTTCTACTGTAACTCCTCGTCTTCGGATAGTGAGGAAGAAGACGAAGATAGTCCTGCGCTGTCTCGCAAGGAAGTCATTCGCATTTTAAAGGGGGGATCTGGCAAGAAAATTTTGCATAGGGAAACAAGTTTCACGCAGTTTCGCACATTTGAAATCCCGTAAGCTTTTGTAATAAAATTTCCTCCTCTTTCCTTCTAACCACCGGGTTCGTGAGCTAATTTTCTTTGTGTGATGCAGGGAACCAGTAGTTTGATTGAAGCCTGTTTGCTCCATTTTATTCTTATTGTTGTTCATTTCAGAGGCAAATCGACTCCTGAACATGGGGTTCGTTAGAATAGAAAGAGGAGCATAAATTTGCGTAGGTAGGTGCTTTCAAACGTGAGAAATGAGAAACTTGCCTCCGCGCAGACATCGGCCTGGGGTCAGCTGGGGGTATGTACAGCACACCCCTACCCCCTCACAGAACCCCACTCCCATATATTGAAAAAACTACGTACCCCAAAGCTCACAGCCTTACTGTACAATGGAGAATCCCAAAATTACATACCCCCACCCCGAATACCGTGCCGATGTCTGGATACAATTTCTTTGCCAGAGCCCCCCTTTACTGCAATCACCGTGTGTGGGCGCGGGGGGTGGCGGCTGTACGCCGCTCAGCCATCATCAGCTCCGCTTCCAGGGCGTTAACTTGAGCGGGGCGAATCTGGCAAATCTGGACCTGAAACACGTCAACTTCAAGTTCGCCAACTTGACGCGAGCGAATTTGAGCAACGCCAATCTCTCATTTTCCTGCCTGGATTGGGCCAATTTGGCTGGTGCCACGCTAGATGTACGTACGTGAGTGTTGTGACGTGCCGCGTTCCGTATGGCGATAGCCGGGCCCCGAAAAGGGGGGAGAGAAACAGGACCGAACGGGAATCGAACCCGCTACCCTCGGAACACAGCTGTGGACTTAGGCACCCCACCAGGGACCGGTCCGGGGACTTTTGGCTAAACTCGCCTTACATGCCTAGAACTGGTTTACTACACCACTACTGGCCTCGGACGCTATTGCCATACGTACGCAGTACGTAACAGTGTCGTGAAGGGTATTGTGGGGTAAACCCGCCCAGTTTTATTATTGGCAGTGGAGTGAACCCTGCCACCCACGTTGAAAAAGAACGGGTTTACCCCATAGTACCCCATATATGAATATATGTTGTAGTTGCCAATCTTCGTATTCGTACTATGTATGTGTGATGGCCTTGTGGCTTGTACACTTTTATGGGCGCTGCTTTGTTTTTGTAGGGAGCCGAACTCTGGGGTGTGAAGCTTATTCGCGCGAATTTAGAAGGCGCTTCGCTTAGAAAGTGCAATTTTGAAGATCCACATCAATGCAAGGCTGTCCTTGAAGGTATGTACGTTAATGGCGTTAGGTACGTATGTGTACGTACAGTATGACCGCAGCGCATACAGTACCCGGAGTGTGATAGTGCGGGGTAAATCCGGCCATGAGAAAACCCGGCCACCAATGTTTCAGGGCTGCATATCTCAGCAACCACTGTACCGATTGAGACAATATTTATATCAATCAATTCCTTGAACTCTCTTCCAAATAAGCTATTTGGTTCAAATGTTTGCTGAAACAGGAAGTCAAGGGAGCGTAGGTGGCCGGGTTTACCCCACAGTACCCTACCTATTTACTGTAATCATAAACCAGAAATGAAATACGGTATCGTTGTGCAGGTGCAAGTTTGAAAGGCGCCAACTTAGAAGGCAGTCAGATGTCTGGTATCGTTTTGCGGGTTGCTTCGTTGAAGAATGCGTCCTTACAAAACTGTGATTTGAAGGGAGCGGTTTTAGCTGGAGCTGATCTGGAGGTACCGTACATACGTTACGTACGTAGTGTCGTATCGTGCACCATACCTTACGTTACTGACGCGCTTTAGATTCGTACGGTAATATCAAAACTTAATAATTGGGATTAGGGCAAGAATGGAGGACATATTGGTGCAAACCATTATGGTTTCGTGTACGAAACAATTATTTTGGGTTTTATGGAACCATTACAATGGATTGTGCCAGTATGGTGATTTCATAAAAAAACCAATAGAATAGATTCATGAAACCCAATAGAATGAATATCCATTACATTAGCTTTTCGATAAACACAACATTAGCGAATATGAGCCAGTAACACGTAGTCTACAATACGTGTACGTACCCAACTAGCCAACCCACTGTTTGTTTGTTTGGCTTTTCAGAACTGCAATCTATCGGGAAGCGATTTACAAGAGGCGAATCTACGCGGCGCCAATTTTCGAAACGCCACGTTTGAAGGCATGGTCACTCCTCTGCATATGTCTCAAGCTTTGTGATCTGTACCATATTCTTTCCGTCCATAGTAAACCATTGTGCAATTATTGTTTACTCATGCATGCGCATACCAAGTCAGAATATTGTAGTATACGCACTTTCATTTATGAATACTGAATACCTTGTGGCACTTTTGTAACCTTGATTCTGAATGGCCGCCGCGTGTAAATGGACCCTAATCGTGTGTTTTGTGGAGTCAAAGTGGCGTTTTCCGTTGCTTTGTTGTGTCACCAGTCAATCAATCAGTGTGTAAGTAGGGTACTGTGGGGTAAATCCAGACACCGGGGTAAACCGGGACACCTAGTATATCTCAGCATCCATAAGACCGATTGAGACAAGTATTCTACCAATCGATTCCTTGAACTCTCCTCTTTCAAAACAGCTACCATGTTCATCATTTGCTTGAAGCGGAAAAGTTCAGAAAAGCTTTGGTGTCCATGTTTACCCCGTGTCCGGGTTTACCCCACAGTACCCTACGTTGTCATCAGTGAGTAACTGACAGACGCCACTGTGGGTGGCCCAAATAAACGTAGCGTCTCCATTCATAAACGGTGGTGGTGACGCATGAAATTGGTTTTCATTCGGGTCTTGTACTGGACAAAACAACCTGTTGATAGCTGGCGGCAAACAAAACAATCTGAGGATTCGGTGTACCTTAGACGTACGTGTTGTTACCAGCAACCTTGGATATCTGTTATGGCGTAGACACAGTAGGTAGAGGATGTATTATTCGAACTTACCTACGTACATCAATGTTATGTACAGAGTGTCTCAAAATAAACCGTCCACCTTTCCGTGCTGTAACTCTGGAACCGCATCTTAGATTTTCATGCGGTTTCTTTTATTTTGTAGCCAAGGCTTCAACGCAGGTGTGTACAAAATTTCAACTATTTCGGCCACATACTTCGGAAATTGCGACGGTTTGAATCTCGAAGCTCAAAATCGACGTTTTTCTTCAGTATGGAGAAAAATCTCGGTCTTATTCTTTCAAGATACCCAGTTCAATGCGTTTGCTACCCTGGCACTGGGGCTAATGCATGAGATACGCATTTTATAGCATTTTGGAACATCTTTTTTCATTACTAGGCTAATTTTGTTTTGGCCATGCACAGAAGACCCCCTAATCGGCGCTATCAGTTCGAAAAACCCTCGTTTTTGACCTCCGAAGATCGTGTTTGAGCAGCTTCCACTTTGCCTATGAAGCTCAAATTTTGTACACTTCTGAGTTGAAGCCTTTGCTACAAAATGCAAAAAACCGCATGAAAATTTAAGGTGTGGTTCCAAAGTTACATGCACTGGAAGGTGGACGGTTTATTATGAGACACCCTGTATACTGTACATGTAAAGAGTACCATAAGTACCACGTTACGTACATGCGTACGTAACCGCAGATTAGGTACGTATGTATGGTGTGAAAGGGTGTTAAAAAAGGGACCTACCGTAACTCCAATTTGTAATTCAAAAGATCACTGCTTTAAAAACTCAAGGGTTGCGTCACAATAGCCCGGGCCATTGACGTCTCCTATTGTTCACCACTTATCCATCACCACATGTGTACCGCCACATGTTGTTATCTTTCAAAAATAGTATAATAAATTTCAAAAATTCTTCTTTCGCTCTTCACCATAACTCCAAGATGTACATGCATGTGCATGCCTCTTCAGTTTTGCTATTTGATTGTGGTGAAGAAAAAGAAAGATGGACCCATGAAGTGGCGAGCGCGCTCGGTTAAATGGGCGTGAATTCAGGGGGCGATTGTTCCAAAATTGGGCGAACAATGGCCCCGGCCATATGAGGATAAGGAGCTGCGCGCACACTCACCGGTCATTCTCAAGCAGTCAGGTTTCCACGCAAAGATGAGGAGAGCATGCATGGGCCTTTTCTTATGGTATTGTGGGGTAAACCCGGCCACCTACCTACGCGTTCCTTTGAACTTGATGATAGCAAGTGATGAACCAGCATACTTAGCTCGAAGGAGGAAAATTCAAGGAATCGATATCATGTTTATTTCAACCGGTCTGTTGTTGGTTGCTCTGAGATGATCCAACCCTGAAACGTATGGTATGGCCGGATTTTTCCTTGGCCGGATTTTTTTACCCCAAATTGTAGAGAATGAAAGGTGGCCTCTTCTATTGATGTGTAGCAAAACAAAACGGCTTACTGTAGTGAGTGTAAACACGCATCTTTTTCGCGCACATAAACCTGCACGTACGTGACACTACTCATATCTTCATTGATCATCATAATACACGCACAACAATACGGACCTTTGGACTCCTCCCATCCACCGATTCGCCGGCTTAAGAGGCAGAATACAATTGATTACTATTCGATGCTCCGCCCCAACAAATTGCCTCCTTCAAGTAAAGTGCGCGATTTTGAGGCGTGTGCAGAGGAAATGTTTGTGTCAGATAGATAAGGTACTGTGGGGTAAACCCGGACATGGGGTAAACCCGGACGCCTAAGCTTTTCTGAACTTGCCGCTTCAACAAATGCTGAACATGTTAGCTCATTTGAAAGAGGGGGAGTTCAAGGAATCGATTGGAAAAAATATTTGTCTCAATCGGTCCACTGGTTGCTGAGACATGCAGGCCTGAAACTAGGTGGCCGGAATTTTCCCAGGCCGGGTTTTCCCCACAGTACCCTACACAGTTCACAGACCATTTGAGCGCGAGCACTTTTCTGGTTCGTTTGCAATCCCATCGGGAGGTGCGAGAATTTTACGGTAGTGCAGGCCTCTTCTTGTCGAATAATATTTGTCAATCAAACGCAACCTTTTACGCGTCGCTTGTTTTCGTAAACATAAGGCTACCGTAACCCACGACGCCAAAAGGAGAAGCAGTGTCTGTTTTGACAAGAGAAATGACGTCATTCCATCATCAACTTCAAAGCTCAGCCGTCATGATGGACTCTGCTCCCAAGAAATCGGCAATTCCGGACTACTGCCAAGTTCTCACTTTTAAAGGTAACGGTCAAATCAAATGAACCGGCGTAATATTTGATGAGTGACAGCAAGACTACATAATGCCAGCTAGAAATGGCTTCGTGTTCCATGCTACGGCCGTTTTTCACAGACCCGATTAGGGGCCCGTGCCCCCGATCGGGTGCCCCTTTCTCTATTTTGCATCGATCTACGGGGGCCCCCGATTGGGACCAAAACGGCCGTAGCATATAGAACACGACGCCAATACTAGCTGGCTTAGTCTCTCTTCCCTTATGTACTGTATGTAGTCTTGGTGACAGCAAAAGTGACAGCATAGTGACAGGTACTGAATGCTCAGTTGCTTTATTTACCGTTGCTGCTGCTGCTGCTTACTACGTACAATTCTCCGCATACCGCATGACAGGACCAAGGATAGTGTCACACCCATTTTCAATTCAATTCCGACGATAAAGCTCTGTTAAATCTACCACGTATTTTTACCCAACGTTCCACAAATCATCCGCCTCTACGAGCCTCAACCGTATCTCAATGGACGGCCGAGAACGCGTTTGTTTTCGTCGATTTCTTCCTGTCGTGCTTCATTCAGAAAAGCGCGCGCCATCGGCCAGAATGAAACCGTCCGCTTGCCAAATCGGGCCATCGGTTTTCCGGCGGCTGCGGCCCGTTTTCCGAAACGGGTCCTGGGTTTGGTGCCGATTTCACCGCTACCGCCGCCATCCTTTTTATCCTCTTTCTTGATCAGCAGCAAGTAGGGATTGAGGAAAGAGTGTCGCTTCCTCCGCTGTTCCTTGCCTACAGCATTGACCAGTTGCACTAAGACTCTTTGGGTGGTGGCGGGGTGGCCCTGTAGTATTTGGTGTAAGTTTAGATCGGTACTGAACGTGGTCGCGGACGTCGTTTGTTCTAAGCGCAACTGATCTTTAGAAATGAAAGGCCTACTGTATCGTTGTATGAAAGTAATTATCAGGGTACAGTAGCAAAGGTGCAATTTGCTCAATCAGGCAGGGTTTGTTATTGAGCTCAGAAGCTGTAACAACTCAATATTACAGATCTTTTAGATAATTTAGCTTTATTAATTTAGATTTATTTAGATTTATTTTATTAATTTTATTTATTAATTTAGATTTTAGATTTATTTTAGCTGAGATTATAACTCTTTATATTAGGCTTGAATATGATACATAAGTTTGTGATTCTTGGTCTTACCATTGTTTTCCTCGACATCTGAGTCAAACTGTATGGGTCGTGTTCTTGGAATGGGCCATCGTGTTTTTGATCTCTCGCCAGGCACCACTGGGACCAGGCCCAGCAAAGCCACCAAGGCGCCACAGATGTGAAAGATAGACATGACCGTGCGGTCACTCTTTTACAGTGAGAGTGAACCCAACCCAAAGGTCAACGGTGTGCTTCTTAGCTAGAGGCCCAACTTTTCAATCTTGGGCCGATCCTAAGCTTCCTGCTTCACAGGCACTGAGCACAAATTTATTCCGGGTAGGAGGCTCAGGAAGTCGATTTCCGAGAAAATGAACTAATTTTTGAGGAACTGTACAATTAACAAGATGGAGTAGTCACTCAATATACATACTACGTGCGACATATTGAAGGGGTATACGTACGTAATGCTTTCCGGCGCTTAACAGCAGGAATGAATTCGATCGAGGTCCGTGGCGCCTCTCGAATGAACCACTGGGCGACTGGGTATTTCTTCTAAACTCTGTGTCATTTTAAAATTCAGCCATTAAAAAAGGTCCAATGAATCCGGAAAGCTATTAGCACTGATCCAATGTATGTAGAACAAGAGAAAGCATTCGGAAAGAATCCGGAAAGCATCCGTATTATCCGTATACCCCTGAAAACAAAATTACGTTTTGTTTTTCCATTATTTCTCCTTCTGGATTCATCTGCGTAGATGCGAATGGCCAGGTGAAGGAGATGATATTTCCGAAGGCGCTGGATCTCGATCGACCCAAACGACCACGCACCACCTTCTCAGAGGAGCAACTGAAGGTGCTGGAGGCTGAATTTCGAAAGACGCAGTATCTAATCGGAAAAGAGCGCTTGCGATTGGCCGACGCGTTGGGGCTTACGGAAACACAGGTATGGGGCAGGCAGGGGCAAATCGTCAGGGGTAAATTGGTCCGAGGGGAGGGTAGCCCCATGGGGTATTTCTGTGCACAATGTGTACTGTATAGGCCTACTTGCCAAACTAACCTCAATCCCTCTCTTTAGCCCTTACAATTTCACATGACGTCTATAGACGTCAAGAATTATAAGGCAAATAATTCTTTCAATTAAATTCTTCAGACAGCCCCTCGGAAATTCTTTCGATTTGGACTTAGTTTTTTTCGCATATTTGAAAGAATTTCAAAAATAAATCCTTAGAAATTTTCGGGAAAAATCTTTCAAGTTTTTCAATTTTTTTCGACAAAAATCCTGATACATGAAAATCCTACAATTTCAATTTTTTGTAGGGAACCCACTTGCATATCGAAAATCTTTCAATAGGATTGTAAAAACCTACTGTAATGATTCGTGTATAACCCCATGGGGGTGTCAAAAAATTAGTGGCCAATTTGGGGGGTTATATACGAGAGGGGGTTATACACGAAGGGGGGTTATACACGAGTGCATTTATCAAAAGTGGGGTTTAAAGCCTAATATTTTTTCCGCCTTAGTAATTTAGGCTTGTTTGTACTCTTCATGACATGGCAGATGCTTCAAAATTGCCTGACAAGGCAATTACAGCTTCTGTTTTAGCTAGAAAACGCTAAAAAACACCTCTCCATGCTGGCAAAACCTTCAATTTCTACCGATTTTTGCATGCTTCGTGTATAACCCCCCTGGGGTTATACACGAGTGCAATTGACGTTAGTCGCCGATTTGGGGGGGTTATATACGAGGGGGGTTATACACGAAGGGGGGTTATACACGAGTCATTACAGTACTAATTCAAGTTTCTCCACAATGTATGGGCATGTGGACTCAAGCCTGCCTTCCTGCCAAGACTCAGGCCTCTCCCAATTATGCTTGGAGGAACATGCAAAGCACAAAAACTATCTCAACCTTGTCCCATTATTGGGTGTGGCAGATGTTCTTTGCAGATGCCATGAATGAATGATGCATGCATATGTATTCATGAGTTGAACTAAGCCGTAGTACTTGGGTCGCTAGGTGACTCCTCTGCTTTAACCTTGAGTTTTAGTCCAACTTTTGATCAGCAAGGTGGATCCAGATCTTTTCAAAATCTGGAATGCCTATTTTCTGGATTGCATCAGTTTTTGAGATTGAAAAGCTAAAATGAAAAGGCATCCTGAATAATGAAATATAGAAGTCTTTAGTTTGGTGAGTTTTTGGCGCGAGATTTTGAAATTCTGCACTTTGTATGACAGAATGAAGTTAATGGATGATGCAATATTTCGTCAGTGTGGATCCAGATTTCTTCAAAATCTGGAACACCTGTTTTCTGGATTGCATCAGTTTTTGTGAGTGAAAAGCTAAAAAGAAAAAGGCGTCACTAGCTGAAAACAGACAGGGAAAACTTGCTCATAATGAGCATATTGATTTTTTTCATGTTGAAACATAAGAACTGATGAGCATGAACAGACTAGAACTCCCACCTGCTAAGCAGTCTGACCACGTGAGTACTATTACTTGCACCGAGCATCTTCTATCACTTGCAAACGCGTGTTCACACAAGCTGTTACTTTCTTGTACCAAGCAAAGCGCAAGAAGGCATGCGAGAAAGTGAGAGTTGGTCGCTGTCACTCTACCACTCAGATGAGAAGATGCTTGGTATAGTAAAAGTAATCACACAGGTAGACTGGTAGCAGACGCGAGTACAATCTGACTGTACTCGTCAGTTCCTCTGTTTCAGCACAAAATACAGACTTGCTCATTTCGAGAAAGTTGTTCTGTATGTTTTTGGTAACTGAATACTGAAATCTATACGGACTAAAAATAGTCTTTAGTGAGTATTTGGTGCAAATTTTGCACTTTTTATGACAGAATGAAATGAATGGATGATGCAATATTGCATCAGTGTTGATCCAGATATCTTCAAAATCTGGAAGGCCTGTTTTCTGGATTGCAGAAACTAATCCATAACCTGCCATTTATGTGGAGAATGCTATGGAATGACCACAACCTCCTGACAAATTCTGAATGCAGCAAAACCGAAAAAAAACATTGGACAAAATCTTTTAGCTGCTAATTTTGAGCATCACAATACACTACTAATGGCCTGTTTCCATTCCATTGCTCTCACTTAGTAGACATCTAAATAGAGAAAAACCCAGTAGTGTACTGCAGCAATTGTATGTTAATATCAATAGTTTTCACATACTTGTCCATGTTTTCCCACATTTCATTTTAAATTGCTGTTTAGGTTTTCCAGAGGTTGTCAGGAGGTGTGCTCCACAGATTGTTCTTACCAGAACACATTCAAAACAAGTAATGTGACAACAACCTCCTGAGAATGTGTGAGAACTGTGTGTGAACTCAATATTTGCAAAAACTCAAGAACTCATAGGAAACATGTATACAAGAACATCCTGGTAATGACAACCTTGGAATAGAGAGACCAGGGTGGATGTACTAGATTATAATATCATGTTTTCTAATTTTGCATACAAAAAACTAGAAATTGAAGTAGTAGGAATTCCTTCCTACAATTTGTAGGAATTCCTACAATTTGTAGGAAGGAATTAGTAGGAATTCCTACTATTTCATCAAAAATGAATTAAATTGCAGAATTCTTAGGTTTCTATTTTCAACAGTAGAAAGCTGAGCTTAGCAACTGCAGCTCCAGTTCAACTGGGCATTTGCCCTGTTACATCTCTGCACTGAGGGATACTTAAAGGGCAGATGCTGCAAAGATTTTCCATAATGCAGGAAGAAATCGATTTTTGAAATTCCTTTGGTCAACCTATGCAGTTTTTTATGCTGAATCGACTCCATCCCATGTCTCATTGCGATTTTGCCTCCTCATAGAGAAAATTCACTTGAAGTTCTCTTCGAATGCCCATTTTGTTCTTGTCAATGTGGAAGTGAGTGACCAAGTGGGAAGTTCAGGACCACCTAAGCCTATGCAAAGTTTGAACTAAACTAAGTGACCACACAGGAAAGAATGAAATGAATGATCACCCGGTAATGTACAGTCTGCAACATGTGACAAGTAAGAATCCTCGCTCCTTTCCCAGAGGTTGTGTTGTTTGTGTGCGCAGTCTACCCAGTGAAATTGAGGAGAAATGGACAGATTGTGAAATGTTGAGAGGAGGGGAATTCTGATATGCTTTGGAATCCTCCTGTCTCCTTGCTTCAACTTCTGTGCACTAGTCTGCATCATGTGACAAGTGGGAATCCATGTGGCACATGGTGGATGCGGAGGAAACCGAGGAGGTACCGGGGAGACACTGCGACTGCACAACCCGCATGGAGTAATGGAGGCAAAAAAGAAAAGAAAGGAAAAAGAAATAGAGACAGAAAAGAAGGAGTGAGTAGGCCATTGATACTTAACCATTGCTGATTCATGTAGTGTTAAAAGGTAATGTA
>JASAMW010004394.1:0-15606 GCA_030247985.1 Epsilonema sp. ZAB3_2 | reverse complement strand
GTAGTACTGTAAAGGTCGGTGTATAGCCCGATACGTGTATTGCCCGATCCCGTGTATAGCCCGCCCAATTTGGCTTTTATTGCACTTTTGACCCGTATATAGCCTGATATCGGGCTGTGCAAAGAACTGCATTCACAAGGCTTTATTCGCTGCATTGTAAGTCAGGAACCACAAAATATGTGGCCCGTGTAGCTGAAAATAGTAGGTTGAACATGGACATTTAGGGTGAACATTGGAGCAAAAATGAGCAGGTGGACAAAAGTCCCTTGCATAGCCCGAGCTTTTTTATTGCCCGATCCCGTGTATAGCCCGCCCAAATTGGCTGATCTTGTTTGTATTGCCCTGCAGGGCTATACACCGTCCTTTACAGTACTACTGTGTGTACCAGCACACATCGACATCACCGTATCCATTCCCTCAGTCTGCCGTATCGGTGTGCACCGTGTCTTTGTAGACCTCTGTATTATCATGGACCTACAGTACAAGTAGGGCTCGTGCGTAGACAGTTCGCAACTGTCTACGCGCGCGCGTCGTACTTTCTACAGCGGCATGGACCGCTGCGTAGATTCATATAATACAGAGGTATACAATGGCAGGGTGCACAACGATACGACGTACAGATGGCTGTTAGCGGACGTGGTTTTTATGTGCAGGTTTGATTACGATCCGGTACCGAGCGCCGGCAGTCAGTTGGAAGCTTTCTGTTTGTTGACGCAAGGTATTCAGACGTCTGAGAAGGGTGCGCAACTGAAAGAGCGTATTATCGACGCCGGATTCGTCAAGGAAGCCACCGAATATCTGCAGATGCACTGTCCTCCCCTGTTCAAAGTCGGATCTACGTAAGTGCCTGTCTTGTACTATTTGAATGGTGTGTGTGCTCAATATATTTTGTTATGCCTGCATGTGAAAGGGGAAAATTTGTCTTGCTTAGGATTGACAGCCCCGAGTGGAAAGATTTTCTATCGAAACCCGGCCTCAAGTACGTGCTGCGCATTCTGGCGGGATTGTGTCAGGCTCACGAACCGACTCAGGTAAAACGTTATACCGCAAAGAAAGACTTGTATAAACGAGCTTTGCGTGTCGGTTGTCCATATGTACGTAGAGTACATCTGTACGTGCAAACGTCCCCTTGCGTATGTACGTATACACTGGAATTTTGTTTTCAGTTGTTGGTGAGTGAGAATTGCATACCGATTGTGCATCGTCTGGAGCAGATATCCACCGAAGAAAGACTCGGTTCACTGGCGGAGAATCTGATGGAAGCGCTCCGACAAAATCCTACTGTCGCCCGCAAGGTACAGTATATTATACATTTGTACATGCGTACCTGCTCCCCTTGTTTTATTCCTGCTGGTGTCTAGTATGCCCTTTTCGTGCACATTGGCTGCTTATACGTTTTAGATTGAGGAAGTACGCAAGGAGACGAAGCAGAGTAAGAAGAAGATGGCGATGGAAATGCGACGAAAACAGCTGGAAGAAATGGGCATGACAGTAAGAGAAGGCCACATTGCCTATGCGCGAGGGGGGGGGGGGGGGGGGGACGTTGGTAACCGACGAAAAGGTGAAGCGCAAAACACGCCAACGTCAGGGCACCTGTATTGAATATTGAAGCACAATTGCACGTCTTCCCCTTATCATCATATACAGGCACGCAGCGCAAGTAGTGCATTTTGAAGGACAGGAGATTCTCACGAAATGAGTTGCCTACATTACAACTTGAGCGCATATGTTATGTTTGTGTGGCTTGAGGTGGGCTCGAAGGGTCAGGTGCGGGTGTCGAAGCAGCTGAAGAAGGCGGCTGTGGCGGGGGGTGGGGCGGGGGCGGAGGAGGAGTTTGTGGCGGAGGAGGAGCCGGGGCTGGTGTGCTCCATCTGTCGCGAAGGCTACCGCTGTCAGCCCAGCAAGGTCCTCGGCGTCTACACCTTCACCAAGCGCGTCAACGCCGAGGAGTTCGAGGCGCCCAGTCGACGACGCACGCCCGCCTACACCACCGTCACCCACTTCAACGTCGTTCACGTCGACTGTCACGCCGCCGCCGTCAGGTATCTACATGTTACGTACGTACCATATGTACGTACTATAGTCATTGACCCTCCAGCGAGAATCTATCTTTCGCTAAACTTGCTGCTTAGATAATTTTGTTGCACGTACATGTTGTATACGTACCTTATGTAAGTGGCTTTTGAGCTGACGGATGTGTACTGCGTAGCCGTTGTGAGGTGGCGAATACAAATAGGTACCGGGTGTTTACTATGATATGTCACCTATAAAGTTGCTTATAACTTCCGTATTAAGAGAGGAATTTCAACCAGATTTTTTTTATTAGAAACTTGAAAATATGCCTGACAAGCATGCAAAATTTCATTGGTGGGTCTTAAGTACGAAGGGAATTGTGAAGCCTAAAACATTGGGGTCAAAATCGGCAGCGGCGCGAAAAGCGCTCGATTTTTGAAGTCCACATGAAAGGAGGTGTGCTGTTCCGCTCCATTCAAGCATCTATTCGGATCTTCTGGAGCTTAAAAAAATGCCAAAACACAAAGGGAAGTGTGCCGCCATCCCTATGAACATGCTTGAAAAAGAGTCTTTCCAGAGTTTTGAAGACAGCTGCACAAGTGCTGGAGAACAGAGGCGGGCACGTCGAAAAATGGGACCTGAAAAGGCGTCGCTTGTTTCTTCGTTAATAGTGCATGTACGTTAATGAAATTTTGCAGGCTTGTCAGGCATATTTTCAAGTTTCTAATAAAAAAAACCTTGTTGAAATTCCTCTCTTAATACAGAAGTTATAAACAATTTTATAGGTGACATATCATACTAAACAGGCTGTACATACACATTGTACGTTATTGCATTGCGGTTCTCTTGCAGGAGTGCGCGAGGAAGGGAAGAATGGGAAAGCGCCCTGTTGCACAATGCCAATACGAGATGCAACGGTCTTCTGCCGCTCTGGGGTCCCAAAGTCCCGGAGTCCAACTTTGCCAACTGTCTAGCGAGGTACAACACAACACACGGCCCATTCTGCTGTGTATATTACGGCCTCACACGAACATGATCTGTTTGTTGCTTGCTCAGGCACAATCTGTACATCCAAGAGCTGACGGGGTTCGGCGACATCACGGTGTGCATGGGGGTGCAGGATCTGAAGCTGCTGCTGCTGCGACTGGCGGAAGGCAGATCCTTCTCGGACGAGACGGGCGGCGGCGGGCGGGAGTCGAACTGCCAGCTCATCCCCGCCCTCGGCCTCCTACCACTCTACCAACTCAACAGCACGAAGACGGCCGGCAAGGAGGAGCAGCTCCTCCGCACCACCCTCATACAAGCTCCGCCCTCCGAATGGATAGCTTCCAGCTACCTGGTAAGCCACGCACCACCCTCACTAGTGCGCTGCACACGTGGTGAAGTAAACTGTCGGTGAGTTTGATTGAACGTTCGAGTTTTATTTTGACCGTAGAGCATTCTCAATTGCTCCCTTGCGCGAAATTTTTCTCACCTATTCACACGTGGTGAGTTTCAAACTTCTGGTGAATTCACCCGCCTCCCTATGCTTCAACACTTACTTATCGGGAATTCACCGTGAGTTTACTCACCACGTGTGTGGCGCACTAGTGGCTCGCAGTTTATAATGGTCAGTATGGTATTGTTTGTACAGTTTAGGGTGGTTAGGTAGGTAGGCTACAATGACTGGGCGCTGTTTAGTAGTAATAATGAGGAAGGCAAACGCGAAACCAAGGAGGCTGTAATAGTGGCCGTATGACGGTAGCAATGGGGAATCTGCTGTTTTAGGCGGAAGGTCCGTTGTATTTGGGTGTGTTGGCGACTCTGGTCTTACCCCGTGCTCAATGGGAAGAGAGTAAGGTGAAGATACTGAGGCGATTGCTTGTCTTGGCTCACGCAAGGAAAGTAGCGCCCGGCGGAGCTTCTGACAGGTAAAGCTAGAGACCTTTCATCAGACGTACGGTAGTAATAGTGATCTACTAACAAATAGGGCTGATGTCTGTGTGTGTCTGTCTGTCTGTGATGCGAAAAACTCGCTCAGTTTTGCAGCTACAGCGTTCACTAATGGCTCATTCGAAAGCTTATAAGCCCAAGGGCGCCAGGAAGCCCTTCGATTTTTCATTTGATCAGCCGATCACCAATAATCGATCGATAATCGATATTTTAGTACTAAAAGCGCGCAGATTCGCTCACACTCACTCAATTTTGCAGCAACAGCGTCCATCTAGGGCTCTTCAAAGAGCTTATGCCCTCGAGGACTCCAGGAAAGCCTTCGATGTTTGATCTGATCAGCCGATCACCAATAATCGATCGATAATCGATATTTTAGTACTAAATGCCGCAGAAACCAAACGACGCAGGTTTTCAAGCCAGCGTTAGCAAATGGTCACGCCCGAAAATGCACACGGGAATAAAACGCGAGATGCGCTAAAGGGTTGCCAGATCTGCAAAGGGTTGCCAGATTGCTAAATGCGCAAAAGGGCTGCCAGACCTGCAAAAGGGTTGCTACATGCACCATTTTCGACTGATGCTGTGCAAGATTGTCAGATCTATGCAGAAAAGGGGTTGCCAGATCTGCCATCATAGGGTTGCCAACTCTGCGATAAGGGTTGCCAGATATACAACTTTTAGCCAACTACCCAAAATGGTTGCCAGATCCATAATAAGTTGACAGATCATGATCTACAACAGGGTTGCCAGATCTGCAAAAGGGTTGCCAGATATGCAACTTTTAGCCAACTACCCAAAATGGTTGCCAGATCCATAATAAGTTGACAGATCATGATCTACAACAGGGTTGCCAGATCTGCAAAAGGGTTGCCAGATTTGCAAACGGGTTGCCAGATGCATAGAGATTGTCCCCTTTACTGCTGCGAAGCTGCAAAGGGCCACTGGTTGTAAAAATACGCTAGCTAGACGTATGGTATGGTAGCCGCGTTGAAGGTTGAATGACTGCGAACCGAAGGAGTGGTTGGTCTACAAGCCATACGCGCTATTTTTCGCCTTGTTGGATTTGATCTACAGAGTTGTGTACAAGGTACGATCTCTACAGTGTATGTAAACATTATTCATAACATCTTGCGAAGGACTTTGCGTTGCATTTCACATACGTAGCCTTTGCATTTCACATACGTAGCCTATTCGACTGTGTATTGTATCACAGGATGTGAAGGAATGTGCGTCTGCTGCGGACTGGGCACTGGAGCTACAGGAGACGATTCGTCAGAACGATATGGCTGTGTTTGAAGGATGTCGCAAGCTGTTGGAGAGATTTCAGGACGACTTTGCTCCTTGCGAATCCCTGGAGGAATTCTGTGATGTGGCAGGTGGGAGAAAGGAAAGAACAATTTTTGCAGTAAAGATATGTGTACGAAGTGGGAACGACAATGATTTGGTCCGTATCCGTAATTACGTAATTATGTATTGTAACTTTTATAGGATTATTGGAACAAGTCGGGGATGCGAATGAATTTTTGCGCAACACCCTGAACTTGGTGAAGTGAAGTGAAGATTGATAGATACAATGCTCCAAGTCAGATGTGAACGAGTGGAATCGATGTGATTTTTTCTTACTGTAGTTATTTACCATTTCTATTCACCGGTTTGTTTGTAGGCCTACGTGGTATGTTCTAGCGAATCCAAATAAAGTGTGAGTTCATTGTTTGTTCGTTGTATGTTCATGGTTCAGGCATACAATGAGTTTAGTACGCTGATCTGAATACTGTGCCGTTGGCAGGTGAAGTGGTTATTGTGCGGCGCATTGTGAGCAGTTAGGTGTGCACTTGTGGACAGTGTGTAGTAGCGCACAATGCGTGCTCGCTTTTCATCAAGTTATCCGAAGTCCGTTTCCGTGCTACTATTCAACTATTGGTCCCAACATTACATAGCCTACCTAGTTAGATTTTGTTTTTGGTTGACGTATTCGCTTTCCACCGAAAGACCAGTTTGCAGTTCATCTCGCGCACTCTCCATCATTGATCACGCGTACATGTGATGCGAGATTCCAGACCACTCCAGTGAATTGAATACTTAACGGCTACGAGCTGCGTACGTGCCTAGCTTAGATATGCCGCAACATGACAAAAATAAGCGGACCACGATATTACTGAAGCAGCAACCAAGTTTATTTCCAAAATTTGGCTGACCGACCACTGAAAAGCATATGATATTGGGACGCGGTAGTCGAGCTACGGCCACGAATCCACCTGTGCGATTCCAGGGAAGCAGCCGTGTGATTCGTGGATTCGATGAATATGCTAAGAAGTACCGCTGCTGCTGCAATAGCTACCAGGCCATAGTACGTATGTTATTTTGGACTCGAACTTCTACGTAAATGAACCGCGTTGTTTTTGTAACGTTCAGTGTGGATTCTTTTTAGACTGGTGCCAAAGTGGTAGGGATATTGGAGGCAGTTTTATTAGGCCTGTCCTTTGTGTCACTTCTGGTCAGCCTTCTTGTGACAGGGAATCAGGAAGTGGCTCCATCCTTGAGGCTTCTTCAGATTGTAATCAGCGTGGTCTTTATCGTAAATGTGTTCGTCGTCCCACTGTTTCTCTACGGCTTGTTCAAAGAACCCGTCTTCCTCATTCCACATCTGGTGGTGCAGGTAGCGGAAGCCTGGCCACTTCTACACGCGTTGCTCTTTCTTACTCCATCTGTCGCTTCGGCTTGCACCGTTGCGGACACGAATAGAGTAGAGAGGGATGGTTGAGCTTTCACTTTTAGGCATTTGGTATATTATTGTCCCTGATCGGTCTAATTGCCTTGATCGTTATAACGGCAACTGGAGCTGCTTTGATCGCAGAGGAATGGCCTGGTTTGGTTAAAGTGCAGCCGATGGACTTCGACGATTCGGGAAATCTCGTGCCGGCGGAATTAGATCGGTCCGCACTGTATCTGGTGAGTGTGGCCATGATCATTACCGCAGGCCTTCTCTTCCTCATCCATATCTGGCTTTTCCTTGTGGTTCTCGCCGCCTACAGATATCTACGCGACAAAGCCGCTTTAAATGCAGGTTGACCATAAACATGATTGGAGGCTCAAACAACTTGGGCAGGATACTGTAATGCCATAACTTTGAATTGGCACTGAAATGCACATACGTACCATGACGCTATTGGTGGCAAGTTTGCTTGCAGGGAATCCGCCTGGAGTGGTAATGAATGAATATCCGCAAGATGTATATTAAGAAATTATGACAACTGGCAAACAAAAACACTTCCTGTATGTGATGTGTCATCTACTTTGTATGATTATTATTGTACTGTTGAGATTTCGTGACAATATTATTTATTTACAAGTACACTGCAACAAAAGCATACTACTACAAAGCTGTCAGTGCCGAGGGTCGTCATGTATTGTTATCATCTTTGATCTTGATCGCACACGAGGACCGTGTACTTCTTTCAAGGCATACAGCAACCTGGAGGGCATGCGACCAGGTAGCCTCTGCACGGCACGGGCACCATATTGTGAATCATGTTGCTTTATGTTTTCTTTCTTGTACGAGTGTGAAGCGATCCCGCGTTCAAAATAGTATGTCCGAAAATCCGTACGTATCTACCTATGAAGACATGGTCGTTTGCGGTCACACGTACGGATTTATGGGCGAACTTGAAGAGTGTTGTTGATTGACCAGGATCATAGCCAGCGGAGTTTATGTAGGTATAGTGAAACTTGAACAGAATAATGTCTGGTTCATACAGGAGGTGGCAATATGGCGCAATTCGCTCCAAAAATATTGTGGAGTCAAACTCAAAGCACAAACAATGCGCCAAAAATACTGCAACGAAATTTATCTCACTTTACACACAACAAACCGTCAACAACACAACAACAGTCAGTCACCAAAGATAAGATGATACATCACACGTACGTACATAGCACACGGACACGACACCACAATAGCTCCACAGCGAAAAGCTTTCTTTTCAACCTCAGAAACGTCAGTGGCCTGCAACATCGTCATGGTAATAATTCAACTTCCTCCGCGGGGATAGTAGTTGTTTGAGCAAAACCACGGATACAGTGTTAACTCGTGGTCGCGACCCTTCTCTGAACTAAAACCTATTTAAGTAGTGACCCGGGTGGGCCTAAAAGCGGGCAGGGGCACGGGCACGGGCACGGGCATGGGGGCCTAAAAGCGGGCACGGGCATGGTCGCGGGCATGGGCAAATTAGCGTTATTTTGGACGAATTACATTCGATTGTTGATATAAATGGCTTCCAGGGTGTTCACAAGACACTTTTACGCCTGCTGAACGCAGTGGATCTATTGTTTCATCATCTTCACAGTGAAAACTAGTGAGTGATTCAGCGAGTGTCTTTATGCAAATTCAGCAGATAAACAGCACGCAGAAATTGTTGCCAGATGCCCAAAAGGGTTGCCAGCTGCGCAACAGAGGTACCACATCTGCGATAGGGTTGCCAGATGCGCTAAAAAGTTGCCAGATGCGCTAAAGGGTTGCCAGATTTGCGATAATGTTGCCAGATGTGCAATTTTGCCTGCACAAGGGTTGCAAGATTTGCAAATTGACTGCCAAATGTGCAACAGGGTTGCCACATCTGTGATAGGGTTGCCAGATGCGCTAAAGGATTGCCAGATTAGCGATAGGGTTTGCCAGATGTGCAATTTCTGTCAGATGCAAAGTATTTTTGCTGCCAGATGTGCAAAAGGGTTCCCAGATCTGCAAAAGGGTTTCCAAATGCATAGTAGGGTTGCCAGATGCATAGAATAATATTCATTATTGCTGCAAAGTTGCAACGGGCCACTGGTTTGGCCTAAATAACGCTAATTTGTCCATGCCCGCGACCATGCCCGTGCCCGCTTTTAGGCCCCCATGCCCGTGCCCGTGCCCCTGCCCGTGCCCCTGCCCGTGCCCGCTTTTAGGCCCTCCCGTAGTGACCCATCCAGTGACCGTTCTCTGAACAATACTACAACTCAAACATCCTCCCTCACTTCCACTTCCTGAACGCGCTTGTGCGAAATAATGCCGAGCTGCTCTTGCTTCATAGGTCCGATGCAACGAACAGAAGGGCGCAGGTGGAGGTGGGTGAACTTTCGCAATAGCACCCGGCGCGTGCCTCTTCCATCGTCCGCCACCGTCAATACTTCTCGTTCGAACTCCGCCCTGAAAAACTTCTGCAATTCTTCCGCCGGCACCACCACGTAGTGCTTGTAGTCTCCCTCGCCTGCGGGGAAGCTGGAGAAATTCTGACTGAAACAAATGATTGCCGACATTCTTTTCTACGTCGTTCACCACACGTCCCTCATGGCTTGTTCCGCATACAGCCATTCATCCGTCCGTCCAACGTTCGACGTATCTACGTTTACGGACGTTACGGATTGACGGACGTTACGGATGTACGGTGAACGAGCCATCAGTCTTTTGTGCCAAGATTTCTGTTGTCATGGAAGACCATTTTGCGTGAAATTCACTTTACAGTTGCTACATACAGCCAGCAAACCAGCATATACCGAAACAGGCGGGAAGGGAAGGGGATGCGGTGGGGGCCCTCCGGGGTGTGGCGACGGCCGAGCATGCCGAACAGTACAAACTGTAGCTGTGACATCGCCAACGTCGCTTCCAACTTCGATACGCCCGGACCCGTGCCGTCTTGCTCACTTCTCATGCAATCAGCCATTTCCTCCGCTGGCTGCGAGTCCATATGAGACTGAAACCAAAAAGGAAATGTAAAACAAAATCAACTATAGTCGAACAAGAAATTTCATGAACCATTGAAATTTTTTCTCAGCCAATAAAAGACGTAGAGCACAGCGGTCAAACTTCTACGGCTAACTTTAGCTCGCCGTTCCAATAAAAAAAACCGTTTTCTTCTATCTGCTCTCAGTGTTGAGATCTCGCCGAATTCCTTCAGTACTGAAATCGTGTCACCATTTGGCAGACGCTAAACCACGCAAACCACGACACCCTACGACCCTGTACGCCCGATGCGCATTTTCATCGTCTTTATCACATATGCTTATTTCTGCCATTTTGATTTTTCGGGCGTTTGCGAGGTTTAGAATTGCCCAATGGTCCACGCCCAATTTGGCGATTTCAGTACTGAAGAAATTTGGCGAGATCTCGACACACAGAGCAGCTGGAGACAAACGGTTTTTTTTATTGGAACGGCGAGCTAAAGTTAGCCGTAGAAGTTTGACCGCTGTGCTCTACGTCTTTTATTGGCTGAGAAAAAATTTCAATGGTTCATGAAATTTCTTGTTCGACTATAAGAACATTTTTTTAGACCGCACCCCGCAGGGTCGGCTGCAGTGAAATCCCCGGAGTACCTATATTTTGTGGACACCCTGTAGTATCTGTTGTGTTTGCGATGTACGTAAAGTGGCCTCAACGTTGGAGAGTTGAGCTTCGGCCCCCACGCGACGAAGTGGCGAAACTGGCTTCAGCACTGAATTGCTCTTTTCATCAACCAACCACCCTTGTACTGAGCTTTTTCGGAAACAAAACGTACTTACTGTTCGTTTGAATAAGGCGGGAAACAGTAGGAAATGCCAATGAATGACATCGTTTGGCAAATGATTTTATTATGAGAAAATGTCAGCTTCTTCTCCTAGAATCACTACTCTTTCAAGGGGGGGGGGGGCGGGGGCGGGAATCGGGGGCGACAGGGACTGATGAAGGCGGGGGTCGGGGGCCGAACTATTGATGAAGGCGGGGGGGGGGGGCATGTGGATACTGATGAAGGCGGGGGGCGGGGGCCAATTGGACCTGATGAAGGCGGGGGCGGGGGGGGGTGCGGGGGCGGGGGGGGGGGGGGCGGGGGCAGGATGCTACAGCACCCCATACTGACCACTGATGAAGGCGGGGGCGGGGGCCAATTGGTCCTGATGAAGGCGGGGGGGGGGGGGTTTGATGATGAAGGGGGGGCGGGGGGCCGACCACTATCAAACATGACCACTGATGAAGGGGGGGGGGGCGGGGGGCGACCACTATCAAACATGACCACTGATGAAGGCGGGGGCGGGGGCCGACCACTATCAAACATGACCAGTGATGAAGGCGGGGGCGGGGGCCGACCACTATCAAACATGACCACTGATGAAGGCGGGGGCGGGGGCCGACCACTATCAAACATGACCACTGATGAAGGCGGGGGCGGGGGGGGCCGACCACTAGCAAACATGACCACTGATGAAGGCGGGGGCGGGGGGCCGACCACTATCAAACATGACCACTGATGAAGGCGGGGGCGGGGGGCCGACCACTATCAAAAATGACCAGTGATGAAGGCGGGGGGCGGGGGCCGACCACTATCAAACATGACCACTGATGAAGGCGGGGGGGGGGGGGGGGGCGGGGGCCGACCACTATCAAACATGACCACTGTTGACGGCGGGGCGGGGGCCGACCACTATCAAACATGACCACTGATGAAAGCGGGGGCGGGGGGCCGAACACTATCAAACATGACCAGTGATGAAGGCGGGGGGCGGGGGGCCGACCACTATCAAACCTGACCACTGATGAAGGCGGGGGGGGGGCGGAGGCAGACCCCAATCAATCAAGACAACTGCTGAAGGCGGGGGCGGGGGCCGACCACTATCAAACATGACCACTGATGAAGGCGGGGGCCGACCACTATCAAACATGACCACTGATGAAGGCGGGGGCGGGGGCTGACCACTATCAGACTTGGCTATTGCACTCCTGTGTCCTGTCCGTTTTTCTTTGCGTATGTACAGTACATTACATTACGTACACCAAGTACGCACTTGTGCGTAAGGAATACTTCGGACGTGCTGAATGCTTACGCCACATTACTTACGTTATGCTACATACCTACTACATAGCTCAGTACAGGACGGTACGGTACATTCTAAAAATAACACGCCATTTCAGGCTCGGTGACTTCTTTCTTTCAAGTATCAGCTTTAGTTTTGTCACGTAATACCTATTGATGGTGGTGCTACAAGGCCACATTATGTACGTACATGCACAAATATCATAAATCTTGGAGCTGAAACAAACGGAGCGACTGTACGGAACAAAGAAAAAATATAGAATGACTCCAAACTCGACAATAAACATGACATACTGTACGTATTTTGCGCAGCACAGGCAAATGCCCAAAGAACTCTTGGTTGAGAACTTTTCATAGGTAAATACCTTGCAGTCCATTGTACACATCGCACAGTGTACTGTAAAGCAAAAAATTTTCGGATAACAGGAGGTCACCAGTGTCGGATGATTTATTATTGTTGAGAGCTTAGAGAGGCGAGAGGCCTTTTGAGAGGCCCCCGCCCCCGCCTTCATCAGTGGTCATGTTTGCTAGTGGTCGGCCCCCGCCCCCGCCTTCATCAGTGGTCATGTTTGATAGTGGTCGGCCCCCGCCCCCGCCTTCATCAGTAGTCATGCTTGATAGTGGTCGGCCCCCGCCCCCGCCTTCATCAGTGGTCATGCTTGATAGTGGTCGGCCCCCCGCCCCCGCCGTCATCAGTGGTCATGTTTGATAGTGGTCGGCCCCCCGCCCCCGCCTTCATCAGTGGTCATGTTTGATAGTGGTCGGCCCCCGCCCCCTGCCTTCATCAGTGGTCATGTTTGATAGTGGTCGGCCCCCCGCCCCCGCCGTCATCAGTAGTCATGCGAGATAGTGGTCGGCCCCCTCCCCCGCCTTCATCAGTGGTCATGTTTCATAGTGGTCGGCCCCCGCCCCCGCCTTCATCAGTGGTCATGTTTGATAGTGGTCGGCCCCCGCCCCCGCCTTCATCACTGGTCATGTTTGATAGTGGTCGGCCCCCGCCCCCGCCTTCATCAGTGGTCATGTTTGATAGTGGTCGGCCCCCGCCCCCGCCTTCATCAGTGGTCATGTTTGATAGTGGTCGGCCCCCGCCCCCGCCTTCATCACTGGTCATGTTTGATAGTGGTCGGCCCCCGCCCCCGCCTTCATCAGTGGTCATGTTTGATAGTGGTCGGCCCCCGCCCCCGCCTTCATCAGTGGTCATGTTTGATAGTGGTCGGCCCCCGCCCCCGCCTTCATCAGTGGTCATGTTTGATAGTGGTCAGCCCCCGCCCCCGCCTTCATCAGGACCAATTGGCCCCCGCCCCCGCCTTCATCAGTGGTCAGTATGGGGTGCTGTAGCATCCTGCCCCCGCCCCCGCCCCCGCCTTCATCAGGTCCAATTGGCCCCCGCCCCCCGCCTTCATCAGTATCCACATGCCCCCGCCCCCCGCCTTCATCAATAGTTCGGCCCCCGACCCCCGCCTTCATCAGTCCCTGTCGCCCCCGATTCCCGCCCCCGCCCCCGCTTTCCCGCCCCCGCCCCCGCCTTCATCATAGTTTCGGGATCCCGCCCCCGCCCCCGCCCCCGCCTTTATACCTTCCCACACGCGCTGGCGCGGCTGCGGTCGGTCCCGCGGTTTCCTTGTTCTGTTGCTGCGGCTCTTCTTGTTGTTGCTAGGCAGCATTTTTTTGTTCATCGTCCATACTAGAAATAGAACCAACTGACTGAGAAATTGTTTCGATGCAATAATGGTAAAAGTGAATCCCAAAATACTAATAATACTTATTTGTAAGACAGTATGTATGCGTGTCTATTCAGAGGACTATCTGCTATGCGCGTTTTGGTTTACTCTATTGCAAGGTCCAAGCATACTCGTGGTGATTACGTTTTTATCATTATTCCTGTAAATGGGTTCGACTTGATTTGCCTCGATTATCACGAGTGAGCGAGCTTCTCTCACTTCTTTTTCTACCGCACCGTATAAATCACTAAAATAAGTACAGCTGCATTAGCTTTTATGCAAAATTGTTTGACAACAAGTAAGAGCCGCAGCTGTAAACAGACTCAAGTCGCAGCACATAGCGTACGTACGTACAATGAAGTTCGTTTGGTTTTGATTTGAATTGAATCGCAATCTGGAAGGAATCTGGTAAGGAGTCTCTGGAATCGGGATCTCTGGAAAAATGTCTTGGTACATTTCCTCGCTGTTTTCCAGAGATCCCGTGGCGAATTTCAGTTTCGAGATAACCGGAACGATTTTGGAGGAACCAGACCGATATTTATGGTCCGTATTCGCTGGAAAACGCAAGGTAGTACTAATTCGGTGTTTTTCGCATTGAAAGATGCCGAGTGTCCTTTATCTTGACCGGTTGGTGATTGTGCTGTTTGATTATTATCAGAATTCAAACGAGAAAGTGACGATTTTCGCCGTGGATGCCAAGAATCGTTCGGATGCTCAAGTTGATGTGGCTAGGGCCACGGTGAAACGCCTCAAAACCCTCAAGCATGCAAGCATACTTACCTTTGTCGACAGTTTGGAGGTAGAGAATAAGTAATTGAAGGATCGTTTCTCGGCTTGTGTACGTTTGTGCTTCATGCAGGCACGGACATACCTACCAAGGAGCTTTAAGTAGCTACTTATAACTCCTTACCTACTAAACATGTGTAGTATGTAGTATGGTATGTACGTCTCTGGTTTCAGACAGATAAACTGGTGTATCTGGTGACAGAAGTTGCTCTACTCTCGAGTTTATCTGAAGAAACACAGCTGAAGGGACAGCAAAAGGATTTGGCTGGTTCACTGGGAGCTTACCAATCACTGTACCTACATGCATAAGTATCCGTGACTAGATTACGTTGGTAGGTATAGTCCATCCACAGCGAGAGTCAGTTGTCTGGTCACTTTCGTGTGTTGAAATTTCAGAATGCGATACGGTTCTTATCGGAAGCCAACCTTATCCGCAAGAACATGAACATGACGGCTGTCTACGTGTCGTGGAGTGGAGAATGGAAACTGTTCGTCTTCGAGTATGCAATCGTGTGGGCCGGAGCGAGAAATTCCTTTTATCCACCACCCAAACTCTACGATCTGGAGAAATATTCACCGCCTGAGCTGAAAAGCGGAAGTTTACCGCCCGATCCATGGTAAACCGAAACGACCTTGGCCTTTTCACGATACTGTACGGCACCTTACCTCTCACCAAGCAATAATAACTATTCTCCGAGCATCGCCGCACTGGTGGCAAGCTGCGCAGCACGCACACGCCGTACTGTAGTGTACCAAGGCCAATATGATACCTCACTCTCACTGCCCTAACATGGAGTACAGTACAGTACGGTACGTACCTGTACCTACTACCTACCTACCTACCTACCTAGTACCTCGTATGATCGCAAAGAGTTTGAGGATTGACTACTTAGCATATGTTGAGTACGTGATCAACGCATTACTGAATCTAGGTACCTAGCTAGCTATAGTCTTTCCCCAGATATGCCAATGCATTTCACGCAAACATGCTTCCGCGACCTGTCACTAGTGCGCTACACACGAAGTGAGTAAACTCACGGTGAATTCCCCGTAAGTATGCGATGAAGCATAGGGATGCCGGTGAATTCACCGTGAGCTTACTCACCACGTGTGTAGCGCACTACTAGCTACGGACTGTAATAATAGCGTTTCTTGCAGGTGCGTGGACATGTGGGGTTTGGCCTGTCTCATATGGGAAGTGTTCGACGGCGGATTGCCCAGTCAGCAAGCGCTTCGCTCGCCGAAGCTTATTCCGAAATCTCTCGCTACCTCCGCGTACGCTTCGCTCATAGCTGGCAATGCGAGCGAACGCCCATCTCCCGGACGAGTTTCTGCGAGACTGT
>JASAMW010004393.1:0-17777 GCA_030247985.1 Epsilonema sp. ZAB3_2 | reverse complement strand
TCGTGCAACGAACAAAACCGACGAGAATGCCGCACTACTCTAAACACGCGCGCCAGTACGGAGCTACACTAGGCAATGAGTACTCCCCGTTCGCGCGGGTTCGGGACGCAGCTTCGCGGTAAGTTTGTACAAACTGCCGACCGAAACGACGGGTACCGAACAGCCCACGCAAACTACCAGCGAAACACCCACCAGCGAGCCGCCAGCGAACTACCGGCCAGAAATCCGCTGTTCCCGCTTTTTTTGGCGGAACGCGTTTTGTTCGTGGACTCCGCTGTGAGTTCGCTGGCAGTTCGCTGGTAGCTGGAGTTCTAGAACGACCCACCGAATACGCACGGGAAGCGACGCAGCGAACCCATCATAGGATTTCGGTTCACGTGGTGCCCTAGGAACACTCAGAGGGACCCTTATGCTGTTACAAATTTTCATTGTTGTCAAACAAACTGGCAAATAAAGCGGAAATTAATTATTATTCAACCTTATACTATACAACCAGATCCTTAGCTTTGCAACCTAGTTCTGATACATTGCCACTGGCATTAAAAAAATGTTGATCCACCTTTTTTATGTATGTATTAGTTTTTGGGTCGGGACGAAACTGCAATTGTGTATCCTCTATGTGGGTACCTGCTCCCAGCACCCCCCTAACCCCCACTTAACATAAATTTTGTCCAGTGTACTGGGCGTATAACTCTGCATGTACTGTAAGGTACCCCACCCCACCTCATGCCGCCCACTACAGTACTCCTACACCATGCGGCTGCCGTGTTAGGCTGAGCATGTCTTGACGTCGGGCTGCTCTAACCGTGATTATGCCCTAAACACACTTTGACCTCAAGGACACCGGCTCTCATCATAAACATAAATTTTGTCCCTATGTACTCCCCCACCATTGTATATCCCCCTAGTGTATAACCCCCCATTGGACCTCTCAATTTTTGTATACCCCCATGGGGCTATACACCCAAAAATACGGTACATACCCTATCTACAAATTTATTTGTTCAATAAGTTTGTGTGTGCTAACTCACACGCTGAAATTTTCGTAGTCGTGGGTTCCGATTTGGGACCCAGCGAAAACGGACTCGCCGCCGTCTGACTTTTCGATTTTGAGTGCGTTCCAGGCACTATAACACAGAGTATTCCATGTTAGATTTAAGTGTTACTGCACGACGACAGTACAGCAGGCAGGTTTCGCTCTACTCAAAAGGGGAAGTGCAGGATTAAATAAATAAAATCATAAAAATTGCATTGTAGACACTCTTCCTTTCCGTATTTAGCTGTGTATACATATGCATAGTATTTACCCCACAAATCGAGAGCTCCTTGTCATGCATATGGGGGCGCACCACTGAGGGGGCTGTGCATGGGGATTGCCGCGCCGGCTGCATAAATTACGGTATTTGTTGACCCCACCATGTGCCACAATTCCAGACACCGGGAGGCAACCACCAAGATCGCGGCGAGTAGTAGTAGGCTCAAGCTGCTGTCGACCAGCTCCCCGCAGCAACCCGCCCTTGCGCGAAATAACGGGCGCGGCAGGAGAGGGAGGCTGAGTGTCGGCGGGGGTCCAAACCGAGCGCCCTCTCTCCTCTGCCACGATTACAATCGCTTTCGGGATTCTCTATTTCCGTTTAGTTAGATTGTAGTAACAGAAGGAAGCAGAGAAATAACAACGAAAAATTCCACCGGAAATTCATTTGTCACGGGGCGGGGCGCGCCGCGTCCAGTTGCAAACTAACCAGCAAACCGTTCGGCTCTGGGAATGGAGAGGGAGGGGGAGGGAAATTATGACTACAGTGATGGAAACCAAGGTAAAGCGGAGGTATAGCGACCTAGTCACGACACACAAGAAAGCGAAGAGATGACAGAATGAGAATGGAAATAGTGCAAAACTATTGGTATTTTTTGATTTGTCATAAAGCTTGCCCTATAAGATTGCAATAATAGCGATTTACCACGTGGCGACATATCAGAAAAGTTCATAGTCGGGCCTAGTGCAGAGATTTTTGAACTCACGCGGCAACAAGGTTCCGCGTGGAATCCACGAGAGAGACCTATTTGTGTAAATTTAATTAATTACCTAGAAGGGTGCGCCGCCCAAACACGTACCTATGTAAACCTCGTGCGCCGGGACAAATTATCGCCTGCGCAAAGCGTGTCAACTAAATGCTCATAATTCTTTTGGCGGCCGCCATCCCCCATCCAATATGGTCTGTCTCCGTGCTCGCCTCAGGGGCGGTAAACTTTGAGTAACTATGAAGGGCCACGAGCTCCCCCGGGAAGTCGTCTTATACGGGCCAAAAACTTATAGGCAATAATAGTTCACATGTAATGGAGCTGCTATAAGCCAGAGAATAAATTTTATCATGAAAAATGGGCGGTAATTGTTCTTTCTGATTTTGTGTTTTTGGTCACTTTGCGAGTTTAGTGCTCGCTTGCAAACTCCGCCATCGATCGCGCTGATATAGTTCCTGAAGGAACCTCTGCGCGCGCACGATCTAAAGGGAGCGCAGCGCACCTCACAAAGAAAGAGAGTAGGTCCGTGTTTAGGAGTGGGTAAGGACAGAATGCGGCATACTCACTCAAAAAGTACGCGCGACCAGGCGAAGGGAAAATGTAGAGCGACCAAGACCGACGCCGCAGTTTTGCTTCAGTCGAGAAATAATTTACTTTAGGGACCAGCCTCCTGTGTAATGTGTAAAATGACCTCATCGGCAATCATTGACCAGTAGTGAGCACTGCTTAGATCCAACAACCCATAACTATGGTCCTAAATTTCGCATTCACGTGATGTGTATGACGCGCCCGCGAAAATGTCTGGCCAATAAGTGTCGGGGCGGCCCCGTTTTGCACTTTTTCTGAGCTGCGATCTACGAAAAAAGTCAGGCTTCTTTTGTTGTCGCAAGAGTCGGGCAAACCTTTACCTCAGCGCGACGGCGAGGGACGAGAGCTCAAAGGGCGGGCTGGTCCTAATCGAACGAGAGAAGAGAGACCAATCAATTTGACTCGGAGCCTCCCGCCCAATCCATGCACCCCCCGTAATTTCAGCTACCATACTCATCTCATGTAAGAACGTAGTACGACACTCCCTTTTCCAATTCCGCGGTACTTTGCGCGCTAAACCAATAAATATGCAAATCAAGGCAAGATGAGGAAGAAGAGCGGCTTTGGAAGTAGGGCAAAGCAAGGGTCCTGCTCTCAAAACAGAAAGCGCCGTTCGACATTGAGGATTCCAGATTTGTGAAAATACCGTGAAGGGGAAATAGTCCAAACCCCACATGGACGCGGCTTACTTTTGGGAGACAAGCAGAGAAGACACCTGGTGTGCTAAATTCTAACCCCGCCCATGTGTCTTTTCTCTGTCTCTGGTTTGCGTCCATTTTAGTCTTTTGGCTTTGGATCGCTTGCACTATGGTCTTATTTCCCATTCACGGATTATGAGACATTCGGTTCTTATGCAAATATGGACATTGTCCGAACCGAGCAGCTTCTGTTTTGAGAGCAGGACCTTGCTTTGCCTTCTTTCTAAAGCCTCTTCTTCTCATCTTGCCTTGATTTGCATATGCTTGTCGTTTCGGTTTAGCGCGCAAAGTACCGCGGAGAATTTGAAAAGGGTGGCACCTTGTCCATTTACTCTTACGTTACGTAGAGAAAAAGGCCTCATCTGGTATACAATGAGATGAGTATGGTAGCTGAAATTACGAGATTAATGAATTGGGCAGAGGGCCTCAATCTGGATTGGATTCCTCTTCTCTCAAGGATTCTAGATCCAGCCCGCCCTTTGAGCTCTCGTCCTAATTAGGCCGTGTACACACTCACGCTGAGGTTAAAGTTTGCCCCGACTCTTGCGACAACAAAAGAAGCCTGAGAACTTTTTCGTAAGAGACAGAGGGGCGCCACTTGACCATGGCAGAAGCTCCAGCTCAGAAAAAGCAATGCCAAAACAAACTGTGACCACCCCGACAGCTTTGTTGGCCAACGAGTTCTGTCATAACGATGGGTAGGGTACGGTACGTACAGCACGTTCAAAATGTTGTACAATACTTATGGGTTGTTGGATATTTTCTTCATAGGCAGGTGCTCACTACTGGTCAATGACATATTCAATAGAGTCATTTTACACATTACACTGCAGGCAGAAAGCTGGTCCCTAAAGTAAATTATTCTCGACTGGAGCAAAACCTCACGCCTACTAAGAAATTATTTGGTCGCTCTGACATTATCCCTTCGCCTGGTCCATCTTTGTGAGTGATTGATGCCGCATTATCCCTCCTTACCCACTCCTGATTTATTACGGACCTCCTCTCTTTCTTTGTGCACGGGGGGCTCGCGCCTCCTTTTGAGATCCCAGAGTTTATCGATGATGGCGCTACCGTAATCCTTTTTCTGCGCGTGGCCGCGTAAAGGGATAAAACTTCCTTCAAGGAAAATTTTTTTTGATATCAGCGCGATCTTTGATGGCGGTAGGGTTTGAAGAACTGAGCACTAAACTCGCAAAGTGACCAACACAAAAGAGGGAGACGAGAGACAGACAATCGGGTTGCCGCCCAGTTTTCATGATGAAATTTCTGCTCTGGTCAATAGCAGCTCATTTACATGTGAACTCTATTCCTAGAAGTCCATAGAACATTAAAGACGACTTCCCAGAAGAGTCATGGCCCTTCATAGGTTCTTGGACTTTACCGCCTGCCGTGAGAACAGAAACAGACTATATTGGATGAATGAATGCACCGACCAAAAGAGGTGTCAACATTTAGTTAAATATGCGGCACCCTTTCGCAGGCGATGATTTGTTATCCCAGCAGCACAAGGGTTTTACATTGGTACGTGTTTGAGCAGCACCTCTTCAGGTAATTAATTAAATTTACACGAATGCATACGTTATCATGGATTCCACGCGAAAAAAGCCTTGTTGCACATGAGTTCAAAAATCTCTGATTCTCTCAGTAGCTGGCCAACTATGAACTTTTCTGATGCTGTAGCCGCAGCTGGGCACTGATGCGTAAAAAAATTGTTATTTATTGCAATCCTATAAGCAGCATTTATGACAATCCTAATAAAATACTGTAAAGCTTCGTGTATAACCCCCCTTCGAATATAACCCCCCCTCGTGTATAACCCCCCTATTTGGTGACTAACGATTTTTATCCCCCCCCTCTAATAAAAATTTTTTAAACGCGTAAAACGCGCAAATAAAGCAAAATAAGCATGTTGGTGATGATTCTGCACATTTTGCTTGGTCTCGTGTATAACCCCCCCTCGTGTATAACCCCCCTCGAATCGGCGACTAACGATTTTTATCCCCCCGGGGGTTATACACGAAGCTTTACAGTAATAATGTTTTTTTGCATTGCTTTTTCCATATTCTTCATTCTGTCATCTGTTTCGCTTTCTTGTGTCCTGGTTGGTCGCTGTCTTCCTGTCCGGCTTTGTTTTACCTTGGTTTCGTAGTGTATTCGTCGGTTCCTCCCCCTTTGTTTACTTTCTTTTTCCTATTCCATTCCACGCAAGCCGAACAGACAGACTTTACTGGTTGGTTTGCAACTGGACGCCACACACCGGCCTGGACAAATCATGAAATTTCCATCGAACTTTTCATTGCTCTTATTCTGCTTCCTTCTGTTTTCTTACGATCTAACGGAAGGAAAGAAACGGAAAAAACAGAAAAAATCCGAAACAACGATTGTAATAGTAGCAGGAGGAGAGGGCACTAAGTTTTGGACCACCACCGACACTCAGCCTCCTCTCTCCTCCGCGCCTTCCGCCTTTCGCCGCAAGGTGGCGCTGGGAGCGGCAGGCGGCGGATTCGTGCAAGGGGAGCTGGTCGACAGCAGCTTGACCTACTACTACTGGCCGCGATACTTTGGTGGTTGCTACCTGTCTGGATATCGGCCGTATGGTGGGGTAAAGAACGAATGCCGTAATTTACCAATGCACAGCACAGCAATCCCCCATGCACAGCCCCCTATGATGCATGCATAGCCCCATATGCATAGACTCGAGGAGCTCTCGATTTGTGGGGCAATGCTATGAATGTATATGCACCGGTAAATACGGAAAGATGCTCGATCAATTTTTATGATTTTTATTTATTTAATCCTGCACTTTGCCTTTTTTAGTAAAGCGAAACCTTGCATACTGTACTGTCATACATACAGTACATACTTTCAGAATCTGAGCATGGAAAATCTGTGTTATGCTGTTGTGGAACGCACTGAAATCAAAACGTCGGACGGTAGCAAGGTGAATGCATCCGTCTTCACTGGTCCAAATGGAACCCACGACTACGAAGTTGGCGTCTATTTCTTGTGAGTTAGCACACACAAACTTATTGAACAAATAAATTTGTAGATAGGGTATGTACATACATAGAGGATACACAATGGTTTTGGTACCGACCCAAAACTAAATACATACATAAAAAGTGGATCAATTTTTTTAAGATGCAGTGGCAAGTGCTGTGGGACGCAGTGTTGCAAACTAAGGATCTGGTTGGTAGTGTAAGTTGAATAATAATTAATTTCGCTTAGTTCACCTTGTGTGACAACAATGAAAGTTACCGTAGGTGTGACAACCATACTTATGGTATACAAAATATGTAAAATGTCCTCGTGTATTGCCCTCTCCCCCTCGTGTATATTAACCCCTAGTGTAGCTACAGCCTCTACTCGGCGCTTATACCATTTGAAATAGCCCTAAGGGACTATATACGGAATTATTACAGTAATTTTTAGAGTAACTGCCGTCTCAGTTGCGGTACCGATTTTGTTCGTTTTGGCAATCTGCTGTTGCTGCTGGTGGAGTACCATAAAGTACCAGATGAGGAGGTTCGGGGCTTGGGTAACAAGGCCGTTCAGGGCTTGCGTAAGGCCAAAGCATGATGAAGGCGAAGGGGAAGGAGCAGATGCAATACCACAACCACAACCCAGCCCCAGCGTTGCTCATTCAAAGTCAAAGTCAAAGTCCGGCAGCTTAATCAGAATCACTGCTCCAAGTCTTCCGTCTTCCGAGAAATCTTCAAAGACGTCTGCTACTCAGTCAAATGATGGTCAATCAATAGAATCACAGTCAACACAATTTGGCTCCTACGCTTCATCATGCAATGAAAAACGAGAATCAACATGCAAGACCCAAGACGGGCGCAGTACATACAAAAGTGATTCGGATTCGGATTAAGATTCGGATGTCTGATGTCTCCAGGCCTGTGATACCGCATGTATACGTATGTACATAAGCGCAGAAGACTCAGAATGATTAGCTGGCGCTGACTTCCAACACAATCCGCATGTTGCGGCTAACGCGCCATGCTCTGTGTACTTTTGTAATAGACTTTGTTATAGACTTTGTATAGACTTTTGTAATATACAAATAGATTACAGTATACGGTAGCTTATTTTCTCCGTGAATCAAAAAATCCTATGGTGGGACAGCTATAAATTTTCCCAAAAAAGTAATTCAAATTATTTGGTCACTAGTATAAAAAATAAAATTTGAGAAAAAGAAAATAAAGACACCAAAAAGAAAAGATTGCGAAATGAAATCAACTGATTTTGACGACAACAAAAAGTTGTTGCGAACGTAGAAACGAAACTCTTTTATCGTGATCAGGCATTTCGTTTCTACGTTCGCAACAACTTTTTGTTGTCGTCAAAATCAGTTGATTTCATTTCGCAATCTTTTCCTTTTCTTTCTTTTCTTTTTCTCAAATTTTATTTTTATATCAGTGACCAAATAATTTGCATTACTTTTTTGGGAAAAATTATAGCTGTCCCACCATAGGATTTTTTGGTTCACGTGGTTGTGTGTAAGTCATTCGAACAGTGCTGTACCTACTACCTACTGTATGTACGTATGTATGTATATGTACCTACCTACTCTGGGTACCATGTTTGTCGTAATCGTAAATCGCAGTCTGCTACATCGAATATTTATTAAATAATTAATTATCAAATATTTAGTTTAATTTAATATCGTATTGAATATGTATCATGCATTCCACGCGAAAAAACCACAGTGGTGTACGGTAGTGTGATTCTGTGTATGAGTGAATGGACTAAGCGGGTTTTTCGCACGGGAGGATCGAGCAGTGCTGTACCATGTTTGTCGTAAATCGGAGTTTGCTATACTAGAATGTACCAAATGCACTGTATCCATAAACTGTTATCCTCTCTTCCTAGCTTCCTCAACCGTCAACGATCCTCTCATCCTTCCTTCCGCGCCCTGCACAAGGTACAGTAATGTACAGTAGGTGGTCTACGGGCTTTAAAAGGCCCCAAGGTGGTGATAAGTGGCTAAATAGCGCCGTCTAAACACGACCGCGCTCTTTCACTCACGTTACGTACGTGTAGGTACCGTACTACAAAGCGCGCGTGTGTGACACCTGTGCTACATACAGAGTGTCTCATAGTAAACCGTCCACCTTTCCGTGCATGTAACTCTGGAACCACACCTTAGATTTTCATACGGTTTTTTTGTATTTTGTAGCCAAGACTTCAACAAGTAAGTGTACAAAGTTGTTGTGTGGTTCACATACTTCGGAGACTATGACGGTTTGAAACTCGAAGCTCAAAATCGACGTTTTCCTTTACTATGGAGAAAATATCGGTTTCAGCTTTTCAAGATACCCTGTTTCATGCGTTTGCTATGCTGGCACTGGGGATAATGCATCAGATACACATTTTCTAGCATTTTGGGACATCTTTCTTCATTACGAGGCTAATTTTATTATGAATCATGCACAGAATTACCCCTAAATCGGCACTACCAGTTCGAAAAACCTTGTTTTTGACCGCTGGAGGAAAAAGGTGTTTGAGCAGCTTCCACTTGGCCTAGGAAGCTAAAATTTTGTACATATCTCAGTTGAAGCCTTGGCTACAAAATACAAAAAAACCGCATTAAAATCAATGGTGTGGTTCCAGAGTTACATGCACGGGAAGGTGGACGGTTTATTATGAGACACCCTGTATTTATTTTATCCCCGCCCGTGCGTCCGCTCGCTTGTAGCGTCCATCAGTCTGGCTTTGGTCGCCACGGCTCCTGGTCGTACTACATTTCCCTTCACGGATTATGAGACATTCGGTTCTTATGCAAATATGGACATTGTCCGAACCGAGCAGCTTCTGTTTTGAGAGCAGGACCCTGCTTTGCCTTCTTTACAAAGCCGCTCGTCTTCTCATCTGCCTTGATTTGCTTTATGCTTGTCGTTTCGCTATGGCGCGCAAAATACCGCGGAGAATTTGAAAAGGACGGTGAGCCATTGTCTATCACGATTAGCTGTGTAGTGTACGTCCTCGTATCAGTCGTGTGGTGGCGTATGCATTTTACGAGAGATGTGACTGGTCCTGTCTGAAAGTGCCCTCGACTCGACTCCTCAAGATGGGTCTTCCAGCCCGCCCTTTGAGCCCTCGTCCTAATTAGGCCGTGTACACACTCACGCGGAGGTTAAAGTTTGCCCCGACTCTTGCGACAACAAAAGACGCCTGAGAACTTTGCCGTAAGAGACAGAGGGGCGCCACTTGACCACAAACGGCAGAAGCTCCAGCTCAGAAAACACTAAAGCCAAACAGGCTTGGACCACCTACCAACCAGAAAAGGCTGAATTAATTTACAGTGTGCATACGTACATACGACGTGTACAGCGTACAGTGTACTACTCACAGCATGTATGGTACAGCGTGCAGTGCAGTGTGTACGTAAGAAAGTACGTACACGTAGGTACTGTTACTGTACTTGTACATGACCAAAACGGTTGAACTAGTACGTGCATATGTACTATACTGTAGAGGGTGGCATGCCACAGACTGTGGCCGTGGAGTGCTTACGTATGTGAGATTGCCTATGACAACTTTTAAAATTCAATTGTGAGAGCCGGACCTACAAAAGTATTCCACATTCTCCACTACAACACAACGGAGCAAAACTTTATGTCCAGTTTCGTCGGTGACATTTTCTCTGGCCTGCCTGTGATTGATGACGCATTATTCCTTTCCACTCCTAATTCATTATGGACCGCCTTTTCCTTCTTTGTCGCGACTGCTCGCTTTCACTCCCCCCAACGTGGTTGCATTTTTGCGGTAGAAGTAGCCAATAGCTTGGTGCCTTCGTAGGAAAATTTAGTTCTCCGGGGGTGGTGGAATCGGTATCAACAGCATCTGATAACGGTGATCAAAACGAAAACACGTCGACACTCACTATGCACAAACTTTGTGTCTATTTGATGGAACAATATTTTTCTTTATATCGGCGATCATCTTTGATGATTTGCGCTGGACTATTATAACAGATTTGTCTGCATGAGGACATAAAGACTTTCAGAAGTCCACGGCCCTTTTGTATACGTACCATATACGTACGTATACGTACGCTTTTGGCTTTTACCGCCCACCGTGAGACTGGGAAAGACAGAAACGGCCAGGCCAATAGAGGTCGTGTCAATGCGGCATCATTTGCAGAGTTGATTTGTTATCGTATCGAGCACTTTAGGCGGCACCCTTTTTGGGAATTTACAAGAATACGACCGGGTGCAAAATACATACCACCGTATGTACATCAGCTATACTGCAGCACACAACACACAACGTACAGTACGTACGTATGTACGTATGTTCCAAGTTTCAATTCATTACGACTCGCAACTTTCATTTTATGAATAGGCGTACCTACATTATGACTGTGTAGGGTGTACCCTCCGTACATATGCCCTCCAGGACAAGTACTGTATTACTTGCATGTCCATTTGTGTGGTTTCCCCTAAGTCAACATTGTTGTCAATTCAGATACCTACATCCCTTTTTCCGCCCATTCGCCATCTTTTGCCTTCTTGTCTGCCCCGAGTCGCGACTCGAACCATCTCGACGCAGAAAAAGGTAAACTCAACTCTCATCGCTTTCCGTCGTCAAAATGTCGAGCATGCTTCCATCATCATTCATCGCGCTACTGTCTGCATGGCCTGTCTTTATTTCTGTTTGCTAAGAGCTCTGGTGTAGGAAAGTGGGCCGTAAAAATTGTCAATTCAGGGAGGCGGGTCAGAAAATGGCCATTTCACGGCAAAAAGCCGCCATTTCCGACCGGGGCTCGATAGGTAGGTAGGTACCTATAGGCATGATAATATTCCTCGTCAGAGCAAAGAGAACCCACTTTTGGCATCGCTGCTGGGCTGCTGCTTGAATTGAAGAAGACATGGATGGGTTGGGTATACAAAGCGCAAGAGCGGGGAAGGAAAGAGGTTGAGGAGTGCAAACAGAATAAAAAGAGAGGAGAGAGCCCTAGCCCTCACTCGGCTTGGCAGTGTTGGCGGCGGTATAGAAACCAAACCAACATGATTTCTCCTGGAATCAAATACGTAAACAGGCCGATATTGATATTGAAGACTTTTACGAGGGGTAGCTGCTACAGTACTCTTTCTTATCCATGAAAAATGGAGCGCAATGCTCTTACTCCCTGGAAAATCTTGATAAGTGATATATCACATATTCAACGTACAGATATTGTACACTACTGTACATACGTTCCATGGACAGATAAGCAGAAGAACATCGATGATAAATAAACTATTATGACGAGTCATTACATGTTTTGATCACAAAAACGGTGCCTTATGATTACAGTAAGCCTTCAAACTCTAATCTCCAACATAAAACCATATCATGGACCGATAAAATTGTCACGTTATCATCAACAACGCAATAATCATCGCCTGATCGCCTTCATCCAGTGTGAAAATTATGCGGTCAAGCGGGGTCTCACCACCAAGCGTTTGGCATGTAGTACTGAGACGGCGTTATCACAGAGCTCACGGGTGCGAGGCCCATGGGGTGATGGTGGCTGTGAGAGCCGTGGCCGAAGGGGCCAGCTTGGCCCATAAATCCCGCGGCCCCCGCGGGACCGAAGGGTCCCGTGGACCCGAATGCCGCCATGGGATCTGCGGCCTTTGGGTCGTAGGGGTTGGTGGAGCAGGGCTTGCCGTCTCGGACCAGAACTGGAACCGCGATCCGTCTCGGAGGAGGCAGAGGATTGGCCAGACTGGGATTCAGGCCTTTCTCTTGCAGTGCTTTCTTCGTTTTGTACCTGAAACAAGAGGAGAAAAATACGCGACTATGGCCGATTTCTCGCCCGAAAAAGGAAGCATACATATAGAGGTTACGGTATTTTTTTAGGAAATAACAATTTTAATCAAAAATAATCTGTCTTGGAGACAAGACAGAGAGAAGCATTTGTTCAAGGTGCATATGTACACTATCCGTAAGTTAGGTACACTTTAGGCCTACATACATGTTAGCATGTTAGATTAGATAAGCAGAAAATTGTGCCACCCTGTCAGGCTGTCACCTTCAAATGCAACATAACACCCCTCCTTCCCTCTTCTTTTCTAGAGGCGATAGCGACAAGCAGGTTCAAAAGCAGAACTTCAGGTGCAATCATGGAAATTGGGTGGCGGAAGAACCGACGTTTTTCATCTCTAATCGGGCCTGTGGACTGGGTATGTACTTGTGTACCTTAGTACTGTAAAGCTTTGTGTATAACCACCCCGGGGGATAAAAACGTTAGTCGCCGATCGAGGGGGTAATTACAAGAGGGGGTGGTTACACATGAGACCAATCAAGTGCCAAATCATCACGAACATGCTTATTTTGCTTTATTTATGCGTTTTACAAAACGTTGGTTAGGTGGGGATAAAAATCGTTAGTCACCAAATAGGGGGTGATACGTACACGAGGGAGATTATATTCGAAGGGGTTATACACGAAGCTTTACAGTACTATCTTTATCTATGGTGCATTCAGGTGTGAAACGATATGGGCGCTCTCAATTTCGAAAATGCGCCACCTATCCAGCTAAGTAGCACCGACAAGAAGCAGGATCAAGTTTCCAATTTAAAAACAATAAAACATGTCTCGAAAAATCCCACTAATGAAGCAAGGATTACGGTAGATACATATGTGTAGGTACGTTACGTGCGCACCTTTAAAAATTAACGCTGTCGTATAGAGAGTACAATCATTTATGTAGCACACCTATGTACGCTACACAACGCACCCAATGTTTGGCAAATAATTTTGTTTGGTCCCAAAATTCTTTTGCTGTAAATGGGACAATGATGACGAGCCTTTGTGTAAAGCAAGGTTGGTATATTTCCATTCCGAATGGTCCCCATTTTGACCCGCAAATCCCTGCGAATTTGACAAGCACTTGAACCTGTGGAGAATTGAAACGCTGCTTTCTGTTTCTGTGCTGCAAAACTAAGCGCACTGAACTTTTGCCCATTCGCTTGCAAAATAGGCGACCACTTGACAGAACCATTAGCACCACCCAAAGTTGTTGGCGCCTAAAATTTTGCAACCAGACCTCAAAGAATGCACGCAATTTCTTTTGGATGGAAAAGGCGGTTTTCTTTTGATTGCTCAACCTAGGTAGAATTTTTGCAGAACTTTTCACAGCACCCGCGCCCGCCCTCCTTTTCAAATAATCTATCCTTTACATAACCCGATAGAAAAAATCCGGTTGAGAGGTCCCAAACTTCACGTCGACAAAATTACCGTAACCCAGCGGGAGACCGAGAGAGATGTCGTCGTCAAGTTTTATCCGCGGAAAGAAAAGTTAGAAAAAAAGGTGACAACTGACTTTTCAAAGACAGGCAAAAATTTACGACCCACCCAGGAAGAGGAAACAGTCGCTTGCCAGCCGATGAAAAAATATCTGAGCTGTCAAGTGGGGGGCAGAGATGACAGGACAGATGGCTGACATTTCCAAGGATTTGTGCAATATAGGTACTGTACAATAGAAAAAATAACTGACGGCGTAACGACGGGAGCAAAGACAAAAAAGTGTCACCTAAATGTACGTGTCTATACCACGATATCATAAAGGATACTGTGGGGTAAACCCGGACACGGGGGTAAACCCGGATACCTAGTCTAGTACATCTCAGCAACTATACGACCGATTGAGACAAGTGTTTTACCAATCGATTCCTTGAACTCTCCTCTTTCAAATGACTACCATGTTCACCATTTGCTGAAGCGGCAAGTTCAGAAAAGCTTAGGTGCCCGGGTTTAACCTTTGTCAGGGTTTACCCCACAGTACCCTACGTACGTAAGAGACCATTTTGGGAAATATGGAAAGGAGGAAAGGCAAGGCATTATGTCAATTTTTTTCAGAAAAACGAAACAAGTTTATTGTCTTACCGATGGTTTTGGAACCAGATCTTGACTTGAGTCGGGGTCAGTCGGATTTGACTCGCCAAAAGTTCCCTCTCCGGCGCCGAAAGGTAGCGCTGCTGTCGAAATCGCCGCTCCAACTCGTAGGTTTGCGCCTTTGTGAACAACACCCTGCGCTTCCGCTTTTTCGGCGGCGGATGATCGCCGCCGTCTCCTCCGCCTCCGTCTTTGTCGCCCTCGGCGCTTTTCTCGCCCTCCTCCTCCTCCCCATCCTCCAGTTCCTCCTCCAACTCTTCAGCGATCTCGTCCTTCTCGTGTTCCCCCGGCGGTTTCGGATAATCGTCGCTTTTGATCGATTTCCCCGTCGACGACGAGCGACCTCCGGCGGATCCGCTAACATTCTTGCCGCTGCTCGACTCTCCCTGCTGCTCATTGGTCGGTTTGCCGAATGCGCTGCTGCTATTGGCTGCTGCTGCAGCTGCAGTTACGGAATGGTGGATGGACTGTTGATAGGTGGGTGGATGGAGCGGAGAGGAGAGAGAGTGATGGTGGTTGTAAGCTGCGGCGTAGTCTGCAGAGAAGGAGTGCAGATGGGGCGAGGGTTCGTAGGTGGGCAGATTTGGATCGTAGGTGGGGTAGGGCTGGAGAGTGGAAGCGGATTCGATGCCAGCGCCGAACGTTGAAGCGCCGGCCGAATGGTAGCCTGAAAAACAAAACGACCGAATAGAATAGAAAATGAAGTACACTACGGTACGTACACACGGTACAAACAAACCGTGCAAATCAGTCCAATGTGCAGCGGTTCAACAATGATTCATCCCGAAGAGAAGAAAAGGAGAAATGCGCGTTATCGGAGGATGCAAGCGCTACCCTACCACACATCTGTGCGTGTCTGTCATCAAATCACGGCCATGAAAAGTTGCCAAAGGCTACGTACACGTACGTACAGTATGTGCACCCGCCGAAAAGTTGTGGATGGGAGAACTCCGAAACGCCAATGCAAATTCACATGAAGAATCATAGAATAACTGGTGCGTACGGAAAATAGAATAAATAAGGGGTGCTGTGCTGGAGTCTAAAATAGTACGCATAATGTTCCTTAATGTAAATCATCACGCGACAGGTATACCCTACTGGAACTAACCCACAAGAGTAGCATAAAATTCTAAGTCAAAGTCCTTTAGTTAAAGACCTTACCCATGATCGGTAGAGCGACACCCGGGTAAAGGGTCTTTGCCGCCTCATCCTGTCCAGTAGCCGCTCCCCATCCATAACTGGAGAAGTCGACGATGTTTGACCCCGCGCCTGCAGCCGAACTGCATGCAGCCCCAGTCGCCGACCCACCGCTCACGCTTTGGCTAAGCGAAGACTGTGACTGTTGTTGTCCGCCTGCTGGGTTGATGATAGCTGCAGCAGGAGTGTTGGATGAACTTGAAATTGAATTGGCGGCCGCTTGATATGAAGGGTTTTGTGAAGATGCTGCTGAGAGGAAATCATTGAAACCGCCTGCAGCGGCCGTACTGCCAGCTGCGAACATTCTTTCGAGTGCCAGCGCTCCTAACAACTGCAGCCGACTGTGCAATTGCAGAAGAGGACCACTGTTGGCGTTGGCAACACTTATTGGACTTGAAGCTGAGGCAGCTGAAGCCGCTCCCACTGTTTTCGCTGCTGTCCCTCCTGTGCCGGCGCGGCTGCCACAGCTTTCGAGTAGCTCACGCACCGAGAAACGACTCAAGCCGCTGCCACCACTGCCACTCGACGAGTTCCTGCCGCTGCAGCCAACCGTCGTTCGTCGACTCTTCGCATTGTTCAGCTGTTGTTGCTGCTTCTTTAGGACCAAATTGATTGGCTGCGAAAGCCCTGCTGTCGTCGACGAATCACCGTTGAGTGGCGGATGAAGGATCGACGGTCGACGCTGCTGCTTGATGCTGCTGTTGATCTGCAGGTTAGCGGGCGACGATTGCTGCTTCGGTCGTTCGTCGCCTCGCTCCTTTGTTGTTGTTTTCGACGGTGTCGATTCGGTTGAAGTTTTCGACTCCTCCTCCCCTTCTTCTGCCACAGGAGATGCGGCGACTGGGGAGGTCGAACTGTCGCCATTAGATGAAGCTGAAACCGGCTTTTGCGTCAACATTTTGCTTTCGGGTCCACGATAAGGTACGTACGTAAGTACTGTACAGTGAGGCGCAGCAAGACAGGAATGCGCTTCAAGTGGATGGTAAAACAATCCAGGCCCTATAGCGAATGGCCCGTAAGTTCAGCGTCGGACGACGACTTTCAAAAACACTTCAAACTGAGTCAACTTTCAAATTGACACACGGTTCGGCAGATTGGATGCGCGCGAGGGCAAACCAGTAAATACTGCCAGCGAAAAGTCAGCAGCTTTTGCTTCCCTTGCGTATGGGCTACCGTAAGCCCAAAAGGATGTCAAGCAGTGTTGCGTTTCGTCTCCAAAACTGCATCGAAGCGGAGACATTTTCGTTTCTCCGTTAGAATGTTTTCCTCCAGAAAGCTGAGAAGGTGACAGAGCGTAGCAAGAGATGGAAAATAAGAGGGGCCAATTTGGCCAAACAATGGCGAGTGGAAAGGAGATGTCCAAGTTTGGGTCGTCAAAAGAGACGAAATAAGAAGGGGATCAAAGAAGTCGCTTCTTTCTTATTCTTTCTTTTATCCTTTGATGGCCGAAGCTTCACTGCAAATATGGCTCAAGTAGCCCGTTCTTTGCTTCCGAAAAAGAAAGAGGAAAGCCTTCTTCGCTCTTGATTGCCCTTGAATTCTGCGACGACCCAAACAGAGACGGACCACCCAAAAGGGAAGACCAGCATAGGCAGCGCGACATGTCACAACTTGCTGCCGCCAATCGGGGAGAGGTTGAGGGGCGGAGCCAAGAGCTGGTATCTGCGCCTGAGCCCAGGAGCTCTTTATGCAAACACGCATGTCGGGGCGAGGGAAAGAAGGTGTCAAATCACGCATGCGAACATTATCGCCGATGCACTGAGCGCATCAATCATGCGCCGAAAGCGACAACAAAGAGCGCAAGCCAAGGACGCACGCACCGACCGATGGTGGGGAAGGAATAAGGGAGGATGAGTGAGACGTCCCAATTTGCTGCGCCTACCGCCTCAATGGAAACCGAAGATGGGTGGTGGGGGTGAGATGATGGGTGGGTGCTCTGGGTGGATATGATATCAAGGGGATTATGCATGCAGAAGCAGTGCGGACAAAGCGATTCGCTTTCGAAAGCTACTACCGTAATCCCGTTATTTGATTTGACCTTGCAGTACTGGTACAAACGAAAATTGTTTGAACCTTTAGCCGTACGTGTATGTTCTGTTGGCTTCAAGCCTCAGGCTATCTTTAGTGCACTGTTGTTGACTGACAACGTCTCTGGACTACAGTGGACCATCTACAACTGGACAAGATAGCCACATGATTGTTACATCACAGCTGCGCCGTACGTAAGTATGTCTTTGGTTGCGTGCTCGGGAGTTGGGCGTAATCAGCGTGTAGCGTAATGAGTGAAATAAATGACGCGTGCTGTCGGACGTCCATGAAGTGCGCACTTTTCGCGAAATTCGAAAAAAAGGAAAATAAATAAACCGATTAGAAGTTACTGTGTCC
>JASAMW010004390.1:0-44841 GCA_030247985.1 Epsilonema sp. ZAB3_2 | reverse complement strand
GAGGTCGACCTAATCCCTTCCTAATTGAGGGAGCCTTTTAGGGAAGGCTTTTGCTTAGGGAGGCTTTGGGGAGCCTCAGAGTTGAGCACACCGCTGCAGGTTGAGAGCAAGATGAAATGTGCCCTGAAGAAAGAACAGGTAAAGTCGAACTCTCATTCCAAAAATCGGGAGCTCACTACAGAAGTGAGCGCGAATTAGCCTGGCCTTTCAAAAAGTATGCATGGACCTAGATGCAGCTGCCGAAGCGCTGAAAACGCGATTCTTCCTCTCCCCTTCGAACTCTATCTCTTATTGGTCAGTTGCGCTAAGCTCCCGGGTACTTGCGAGGAGGTAGCCTCGCGGTACGTAGTGAAAGCTTAGATCGGTGCCGAATGGGACGTCCAAGTCGTTTGATCATCTGGGAGTGCAAAAGGAGCGAGCGAAAGAAGAAGGGACAACAAACGACGTCGACTACCTGGGTGGCACTGATCGAAATGGTGGCGGAGGGCGCCCAGCTCAGGCGTCGACCCAGCCGCGCTGGTGAATGCAGGAACACATAGCAGGAACTTGCGAGGAAACACTTATCCTGGTGCAAGCTCCGAATCGGTAGAGCATTGGCACGGCAAGCCGAAGGCTTGGCGGGTTCTAGTGCCCGCTGCCCCGGAATTCCTTCCGGAGGATCGGCAAGGCCATCCCGCAGACACCGATCTAGGAGCCTAGCGCAACTGCTCAGAACAGAGGAGCTTACAGGGATGCCCGCTGGGCAGAGGACTGGTCATGCAGCCAGTGGGCAGGGCTGGAGAGGCTGCTGCAGTGTTGGCTCTGTTGGCTGGCACAGTGGCGCGATGATGCGGCTTGTGGTGGCGATAGTGGTGATTATGCAGGTAGTGGTGCACTCGATGCTCACCGCCAGGGGTCGCTCCTGCTGCTGCTCGCCGTCGGACGCCTCCGCCTCCGCTACTGCTGCTGCTGAAACAACAAGGCTCGACTACTCCAGTGCACATCAGGCCACATAAGTGCACGGTCTACTGGTGTGCTTGATGGTGCGTTCACCAGATGTCCGTCCGTCAAATCCGGTAGGGGATGTATTGGAGGAGTACATGGCACAATGGGAAATAACCGCGTACTCTGAGATACGTTTTACGGATTTGACGGACGGACGGACGGATTTACGGACGTCTGGTGAACGCGCTATCAGTCGTGAACTCCGAATTTGAAGCCTAAGCTATGCTTCATTTAGAAAAATCAATCTAAGTTAGCACCGAACTCTACTCCTTTTTTCCAAAACGTGCGTGTGAACAACCGAGTTTTGATCCTTACAAACTGTAAATTGTAAATCGAAGACGTGTAAGTAGTGACGTTCGTTTCGGTTCAAAACCAAGCCATTCCAAATTCGGAGCGAATTCGCTCCGAGCAAACTCGGAGCACGTCTGAGTCGTCTTGCGTGAAACAGGAGAGAGTTAGCCCGGGACCGAGCGTGGGACACTGCACTGTCTTTAGCCGGATGTACGCCGCTTACCTCCAATACGAGCATACACACATACCGTCATCGATCCATCATTGACATCTATTTACTAGCTAATGATCAGCTAACATACAATGCAGGCAGGTTCAGGTACCCTACTTCAGGACATCGGGTTATACCCAGGGTCCAGGGATACTACTGGAGGCGGGATTAGCCCAACATAATGTATCAATGGGAGAATTGCGAGCAGAAAATTTTTGCAATTTGAGCCAAAAACGCGCCAAAACTCCACCCCGAAAAATTTATAAAGGACCGACATGGAAATAAGGGCCCCTTCGCGGTCACTTCTTGTTGCGGTTTTTTGTTGTGGATATTTTGTTGGTGCGGACCTTTCGTTGCCGCGGTCACTTCTTGTTTTGCGAGGACGGTTGCGGTTGACTTCGTTGCGGTTTTTCTGTTGCGACATTCTTGCTCTGCTGTTCCTTGGTCATTTGTTGAGAGCTTTCCGTCGGCCGCCATCCCGTCGGTGATTTACCTAAACTAAGCCTAAGCCTAAGCCTGCAACGAAATGAACGGCAACCAAAAGTACTGGTGAACTGAAATGACCAGAAAGGATGCGGAGCTGAAGCGTCCGCAACGAAAAAAACCGCAACGAAGTGACCGCAACTGAGTTCTCGGTTAAGCGACGACTGCTGGAACCAAGTGACCGCAACCAGAAGCGACCGCTACCAAGTGACCGTATTTGAAATAAAGGACTTTTAAAGGACTTAAAAGACCTAAGGTGAAAAAAAGGACCTCCTTAAAGGACTTAAAGGATTTAAAGGACCTGTCCGAACCCTGCATCAGTATAACACGATGCTTTATAGGACCCTTGGGCCTAAGAGAACCGAAGAGACTGGACAGCCCCTCCAGGGCATTTGGCTTAGAATTCAAGAATGCGCTGGGAGAGCGGAGAAGAGGCTGCAGCACTACCGCCGTTCTTGGAGGCAGAACTCGACACATCTGATGACATGAAGAAGATAGAGCAACTTGGAATGTGATGAATTCTCTCTCCGCCTCCCTTCCACCAACTTCATGCAACAGCAGTTGTAGTGATTTGTTGTATCAAGAAGGAAATGGAGTAGTCCGAAGGAGCAATCTACTCACTTGATATATTGATCAAATAACGAGAGGGACTAATGCATGAATACACCCGTGGACAACATGGACATTTTCTAATTCTAAAACATACAATAAGAAATTACGCAAAGATACGAACCATCACCTAGAACGCACGATTGAACATAGAGAAAAAGGAAACTCGTAAGGGAAGCCGTCCAAATAGGTGGGAGGAATTCACCCTTTTTCGCCCCCTAGTTACCATGAAATACGGGACCTGAATTCAGGTAAAAACCGTGAATTCGTGGGCGAAAAAGAAAGTTTTAGGGAGCGAAAAAGGTGCCCTGAAATCAGGGTTCTGTAATGGACACCTCTCTTTGCCCGTCCCATTATGCAAGCAAACTCTCGCAGTCGAAGGAACCTGTCAAAAGTGATTTGTTGTTTGTGCGCGGCCGTTCGCATATTGCTACAGTATGTACGTACGTATATTGCTTGCATGAGGGCGAGGGAGAAGCGAGAGAAGAGGCTTGGCCTGCTGGGAACAAAAGCTGAGACGACGCGCACGGCGCAATGTAAGGGAAGGGCGAAAACTATTTATTGCTGGTCACTTCACTGGTCAGATAAGACAGAGAGAGGAGACGCGGCCTGTTCCCTTGCGTAATGAAAGGGAGGAAGGAAGGAACGAGCCAGAGTGAATTTGGGGGCGAAAAGCCATGAATTAGTGGTTGAGCTCATTTTCGCCCCTAAAATCAGGACACGAAGGATGATTTTTCGCCCCTGAAATAAGGTTGTTTCGTCCCTGAATTAGCCCTGAAAAAGCTTTTTAGGGGGCGAAAAAGGGTGAATTCCTCCCCCCTGTTTGGAAGGCTTCCCTAAAGATAGAAAGTTTCCTCGTCGTGTTTGAACGTATGCATATTATACAGAGTGTCCCATAATAAACTCACCGGATGTTTGTGCCTCTCATTCAATCGGTGAGTTTATTATGGGACACCCTATATTATCGTCTTTTGTAAGTGATGTCATCAAAAGGCTCTTTCATCTGTGAATTCTGTGAGGAGGTCTTCCCATCGGCGCAGAGTCATTTCAACCACAAGCGAAATTTCATCGTGAGGAGCGGGATAAGGCGGCTTCACATCAAGTCCGCAAGCTCATTGACCATCTGAAGGAGGAGCACGAGAAAGCGGACAAGTTCACAATAGCTGAGAGGGAGTTTTCTTCGCTATGTGGTGAGTTTGTGGTATGAAACATATTGGCTAAGCTCTGACTTTGTAGTGTTAATGCGTACGGGTGCATTGTGGAAGCTACATACGTACATACGTACTGCACACGCTTGCGCCTGAAGTTGAGAAGCAGTTACTGGTGAATTTCGCAGACAACTGGAGGAAACAAGAGTGTGGAACGAAATGGCATCATTACTTGATCTGCAGCCGGAGTCACACTCGGGATCGTGATGGTATCCGGATGGGCAACAAAGAAGAAGACTGCTAGACTGCTCCCCGGCCGGAGTTGGCATTCCCAACTGCTCACGAGAGGGCTGAGATCATTGAGGAACTTCGGAAGAGATCAGTCCACATCCACAGTCCACCCCGACTTCGACAAGCAATATGTGGAAAGTTTTATCAGTCGGGTTGGAAATTTGCTGCAGTACAATACAGCTACAACGATTTCGGAAGAGCGTGTGGATGCGGAGTTGTTGCGATTGCAGAGTGGAAGTACCGGAGACGTGAAAGGTGCAATCGTTACTTATCGACGGCGGCTTGCTGTTGCCCTTTCCGACGGGGACTTTGAAACTGCCCTGTTCTACCAAGGATTTGGAGTAACAGGATGGGTAGCTCTGAAGAAAATGCCGCAAACGAAGTTGCTGTCAAATTATGCTGCATTTAGCACGACGACAGCGAAACAGGGCGAAGCCATGGGTCCGGGGTCCCATACAAACAAATACTTGAAATCGATCAAAGATTTTCGGGACAAAAAAATTTTTCCGAAAATGACGTCATTTCCCAGAGATCCAGGCCGTTTTCAGCCAAAGAGGCCAAAAAAGGGCAAATCCAGCATCTTCGTGGGCCTATATCTCGACAGTGACGTTGAGGCAGAAAGTTGGCGCCATAGTGAAACCTACCCGCAAAGATGCCCTCTTTCACCCCATACCACTGGCAGACCTCTAGTTAAGGCCTAACACGATTATTGAACCATATCTTTTCTTTATCAAAAAATTCACCAACTTTAAACTTATTTTTCCTTTGATATCAGACCACCATTAGATGCGCCTGATCGAGCTGATTCCGAATATGCCACTGGTGTCTGCAAAATTTGCATTATTTACGGAGTTATGGGCCTCCAAAGTGGCCCTACTTTCCAAAAAACGCGATTTTTATCGATTCTAAATCCATAAGGGGTTAAATTTTTAAACAACTTTTTCTGACCTAATTTTATGCGTAGAATCCGAATCTAAACTTCATTTTTTCATTTTCCCGCATTTAAGGCCTTATTTTCACGATATGACGTCTGAAAAAGTAGAAAATGGCAAAAATAAGGCCTTAAATATGGGAAAATGAAAAAAATCAAGTTCAGATTCGGATTCTACGCATAAAATTAGGTCAGAAAAAGTTGTTTAAAAATTTAACCCCTTATGGATTTAGAATCGATAAAAATCGCGTTTTTTGGAAAGTAGGGCCACTTTGGAGGCCCATAACTCCGTAAATAATGCAAATTTTGCAGACACCAGTGGCATATTCGGAATCAGCTCGATCAGGCGCATCTAATGGTGGTCTGATATCAAAGGAAAAATAAGTTTTAAGTTGGTGAATTTTTTGATAAAGAAAAGATATGGTTCAATAATCGTGTTAGGCCTTAACTAGAGGTCTGCCAGTGGTATGGGGTGAAAGAGGGAATCTTTGCGGGTAGGTTTCACTATGGCGCCAACTTTCTGCCTCAACGTCACTGTCGAGATATAGGCCCACGAAGATGCTGGATTTGCCCTTTTTTGGCCTCTTTGGCTGAAAACGGCCTGGATCTCTGGGAAATGACGTCATTTTCGGAAAAATTTTTTTGTCCCGAAAATCTTTGATCGATTTCAAGTATTTGTTTGTATGGGACCCCGGACCCATGGCTTCGCCCTGTTTCGCTGTCGTCGTGCTAAATGCAGCATAATTTGACAGCAACTTCGTTTGCGGCATTTTCTTCAGAGCTACCCATCCTGTTACTCCAAATCCTTGGTTCTACCATGTACAGTATGTATGAAACGTTTGATGGAGTGCGTGTAACGTGCTTGCCCCTCATGCTTGAATCTTCATTTGCTGATTGTATTCGTTTGAGAAGACATGTAAGTGTAAATAAAGCTACGTGTACGTCGTGAATAATGATCGTGAATATTGAACAAAATGAGTGCCATCAAAGTGAGCGCGAAAAGACTACGTTTGAATTAGTTGGGCGTATACTACGACACATTTGACTGTATTGCGCACATTAGTAATTACCAAGGGTGTATTCCTGCATTAGTCCCTCTCGTGATCAACGCAAATCCTTCAACAGAAACAAACGTGTACATTACATTACGTACATTCTTCTCTTGTCGCGCACGCACACACACACACACATTATTTTGGCTAATGGCTGCAATTATTTCAATGACAAGTAAAGCACTCTTGGGGTTTGAATAGTACCCTTTCGTGCATCATTTCAATGCAAGTCATTACCACTGTTTACATACTGTTTATTGCTTTTATTGGCTCTGCGTTTGCTCCATCTACCGCTGTCACCCATTGATATCAAGCCGAGCAAGGCATTACAAGTTACAACCAACACACCAATACAACAATAGTATCTGATAGAAAACCACAGCACTGTGGCTAAGCTCAAAAAGATAAAACAATGCTATATCAGCAATCCATAATTGAGCACGTACGAGTATGTACGTACGTATGCACGCAGGTCAAACGCAATGTTTGGGGGGCACTAGGAACTGTAGTCATCAGCGTATGCCTGCTTCATCCATGTGGCATCCGCGTATCCGTGTAGAGCGATGACTGAAGAGCGCAGCCAGTCTCTTCTGCTGCGAGGGAAGAGCCAGAACCAGTACCAGGAATATATAACATTATAGAGGGGAGGAATATGCAAACAGTGTAGTGAGTGAGGCAGAAGCAAGGCTAGCCACCAAGTAGTTCCGTACATACGACTTTTTGTCAAATTGGTCCTTCCGTATATATAGGCCTATACGACCAGTTGTTTCTTCCGTATATATTACCAACAAAGTGGTCGTGTATATACGGAAACAACTGGTCGTATTTACGGAAGGACAAATTTCACAAAATCGTTTATACGGAACTGCTTGGTGGCTAGCCTTGTTTCTGCCTCACTACACTGTTTGCACATATTCCTCCCCCGTATATGTAATATATTCCTGGCAGTACCAGTTGGGGCGCCAGAAGTGGAAGCGCGGCTCGTGACGCAAGCTGACGTTGAGCAACTCCGCCACCACGCCCAGATACACGTCGTCCAGTGAGTAGAGCTTCACATAGCGGGAGGCGTGGTAGAAGTCCTGGAGCGTGCGCTTGGACATGAGATAGGCGCCGGCGGCGATGTAGGCCGGATAGCGACTGAACGCGTACTCCGACACCGGCACGTAGTGCTTGTACAGACGACTGCGAAACGGAGCACTCTGGAAGCGGAAGCCCGTGTAGAACTGAGACTACACAGGCGCATTCACATATCATGCCAACTAATAGACTGGCTGACAGATACTACAGCCAGAGCATGCACTGAACATGCATAAATACAGTAATATAGTAGCCTCGAGTAATAGTAGACGGAGGAGAGACGTTTATTTTCTCTGGTCACAGTCACTCCTTGGGCTGGGCTACGGGCGCTCAAACAGAGCACCACCAACGCATTATCGATCCGCCCGCCGGTCTACTACTGCCGCGCAGCAACCATACATACTCAGTATGTACTGCAAAGTATGTACATACATAGGTACGTACGTACACGTCTACGTGCACGTTCTGTGCATTCTGTACAAGCCGTTCGCTAAACTCATAGCTGGCTCTGCTAGCTAGTGCACAGATGGCATGTGAATGTGAATGCGCCTGCGTTGAGGGTCGACTAGGAGATCGGTGAGCAGTTTGCCGACTTTTCTAAAGGAGACGTAGTAGTCGTCGTCCAGGAAGAGTACGAACTGGAAGCCGCGCGCCCTGCACACGCCGGCCAGCCAGTGCATCCCCATCAGCGTCTTCAGACTGTTGTTCCTGTAGCTGTCCAGGAAGCTGTCCGCTCGCAGGATGTCCCCCTGCTGCGCCGCCTCCTTCTGCACGCCCGCGTTCACCAGCGCGTTGTCCGACATGCCGAGGAGGAAGACCCGATGCAGCCTCCAGCCTCCAGCCACCGGCAGCCATAGGGAGCGCAGCAGTCGACGCGCCTCGAAGTGGTCGTCCTTCGACTTCACCAGCACAGCCAGCACCTGACCAGCTGCACCTGCACCCGCTCCGGGACAAGAGGAGGGCTGGTCGCGCAAGTGGAACAGCCGCCACCAGTCATTCACCTCATCCGCCGTGTCAGCAGCAGGGGACTGCCTCATGTGCCGCACGCGCGCTCGCAGCTCCGCGGGGCTCCCGACGCCGCCCAACAGCGGCCACTGGAACTGGGAGTAGGGCAGCTCCCACAGCACGTGGTCCCACACCCCCAACAGCCGGAGTAGCCAGCACCCCAGCAACAGCGCAGGCACCAGTAGCACGCTCTTCTTCCTTCTCATTCCGCCGCATCCTTCATCTGCCTTCTCTTCCAATATTCCACCCCAATCCCATCATCAGTCAGCGACTGAAAGAAAACTCAAAGCTGGCGGCGATGAAATATTCTGTCCAGCGTAGGCTGCGTACTGATCTGATGCTGCAAATATTACTGGTTGCGGCAAAAGTGTGTATGTACGTACACTATCTACTAACAAATAGGGCTGATGTCTGTGTGTGTGTGTGTGTGTGCGTGATGCTATACACTCCCTCAGTTTTGCAGCTACAGCGTCGACCAATGGCTCATTCGAAAGCTTATGACCCCGAGGGCGCCAGGAAGGTCTTCGATTTTTGATCTGATCAGCCGATCACCAATAATCGATCGATAATCGATATTTTAGAACAAGGAGAAGTTAGATTCACTCCCTAATTTTTCTTTTTTGCTCCCCCACCCGGCGTCCGAAATAGATTGCTCCTGCGGGGGGGCGAGGGGGGGCGCCTTTTGGGGTGGTATAATCACACCACAAATATAATAATAATATAATTTTTATTATTATAAAAATAAAAATAATAATTAAAAAATCTTTTTTTCCCCCCAGTTTTTGTAAGAAAACCCCCGAGAGAGGAAGAGAGGGTTAGGGGGGGGGGGAGCAGAAGGGTTGCCAGGTCTGCAGAAGGGCTGCCAGATTGCTGATGCGAAAAAAGGGGGGCAGAACTTCGGTGCGGTAGGGTTGCCAACTCCTGTGAGAAGGCGGAGAGAGGAGAATTTTTTCCAACCTCTACAAGATGGTCGCGAGAGAGGTTTTAAAATAAATAAGTTTTCTTATTTTAAGGTAAACAACAGGGTCGCCAGATCTGCAAAAGGGTTGCCAAATTTGCAAAAGGTTTTACTGCGAAGCTGTAACGGGCCACTGGTACATACAAATGCGCCAGTCAAATCAATAATGTAGCATCACCGCCAGTGACTTTGGTGTGTAATAATGTACACTTCGTTCTGGCCAAACAAAACTCCACAGCATAGAAACCTTTATCAGTGCAAAACACGCCACAGTCGAAGGTTGACGACATGATAGAGATAAGATCCGTCCTAATTACGACAGGCGACACAGGACATACAGTATCTCTTTCCTCTTCATAAAGGTGGCTAGCATTTCTCATAACATATAGGTGCGTACATATTCATAGCAAAGATTGCTGCAACATCGGAGCTCTGAACACATCAATTCAAAAGGCCATGACAGATTCCACCACTAATAACGTCTATGAGTCCCGTATACCGAATTTTTTGACCAATATGTTCGTACATACAATATGCCTCAGCAAATCAACCATCAGTACATAATCATGTACACAATATGCTACGTACGTAGATATTTTACTTCATAGTGCAGTGCTTTTACAGAGAAACAGGCAAGCCTGCCTATAACTATCGTCGTTTATGCACTGTACATACAAATACATGAGTACACTCATAGATAAGCTGTTGCTTGGTGTGGTCATTGGCAGATTTCGCAGAAATCAAAGTGCTAATCAATCGCACCTACACAACACAACGAGTTATAGTAATAACTGGATAAAAAAGTAATCTCGAATCCTCATGTGGAGAAGATAACAAACACATAATTTCATCCCGAAACAAGCATTACAAATTCATACGTACATACGTAACATAGGCCTACAGAACTTCTGACTTCGCAACGCAACACAAGAAAATGCGAACGGCGTAAAGAAAGGCCAGCTAGCAGCACACTACTGTGCATCTCCAAGGAAGTGAACCAAACTGCATTTTTCGTTGAAACGATGACGAAGTCAGTTCGACGCAAGCTGTCAGATCAGCGGTGCGCCACAATAATAAGGTGCCAATGGTGCGCTTCAGACGTGCTCCGAGTTTGCTCCGAGCAAGTTCGCTCCGAGTTTGGAATGACTTCGTTTTGAACCGAAACGAACGTCAATTACGCACACGTCTTCGAATTACAAACTTCGGTTGTTCACACGCACGTTTTGAAAAACGGAGCGAGTGTACGGTGGGAACTCGGAGATTTTGCAAGTTGAAGCATTATTCATGGCTCCGAATTCGGAGTTCACGTCTGAAGCGCACCAATGACTGAATGAAAATGGTGCAGTAGTACTGTATTGTACAAGCAACCAGCATACGGCAGGCATTACCCACTGTGCTCCCCTCCGCGGCAAGTACAAAGCGCTACAAAAACACGTCGAGCAATATGTCATGCGTTTCGTATGGTATGTACTGTATGTACATAATAATAATTACATCCTCCAGATACAAGACTCCGATGATAGCAGCAGCTCTGAAACAACAATACACTGTACGTGCAGTAATTGAAGCAGGAATAAACAACAGCAACACAAGGAAGAATGAGAGAGTCAACCAAGAAACAACCAAAGCGAGTAATATACCTGCCTACGCTACAACAATTTCTACGCATAAATCAGCTCGAGCGACACACAGTGCGCAAAGCAATAGTAACCTGGTCGATCATACTACATATGCCACGCCGTGCAATGTTTGTTCTACAGAAAAGTGCTGGAAACAGGAAAAAAAATTTGCCATCAACCCTCCCTTCTCCATCGTGACTGTATGCACAATCCTACAGTATAGTCATCCACTGGTAGAATGTAGAGGCTTCTAAAGTCGCCTGTTTGCAGCGTTGTTTTCGTGAAAAATAGCACAAACGTCTGCATTTTGTGCAAAAGTGAAGTCTTCTGCGACTTCAGAAATCTCCGCATTCTCACAGCAAGTACTGTTGTACTCATCTTGAAAAAAATCTCCCCCTCTCTGCACTGCCAAATCTCAAAGTGTTACTTATACCCTGTAGAAAAACTGCGATCAAATATTCGGTTACTGGCAAAATCAATGTAATCCAAGTGTCGCCAATGCCATCATAAACCAATCCAACAACATACAACCCAACTTCTCAACATGCTATCACGTATGTACATACATACGTAGTCCACCACCACTTCACGTACCCATTACTCTGCCGCGCTTGTGTAAGTAAGCACGGTAAAAGTAGGTACTCTCTGTCATCCACCTACCTACCTACCTATGCATGCATACCCACAACTGTGTTCTCATATGAGTGGCGAGTGAGTGAGTGGGTCAGCCGACAAAATTGCGGCGACCAGTAGGTGCGACAGCAGGCGGAGGCAGCTCCAGCTCCAGCGTGTTGTGCAGTGCCAACTGAGTCACAGCTGCGGACTCCATCAAGAGGGAAGGACACTTGCTACCCTTCCTGCTGCGAGGCAGCGCAATCTGATTCTGCCAACTCCTGCCGCCATCTGCAAACATCAGTACTCACTAGCGCGCTACACACGTGGTGAGTAAACTCACGGTGAATTCACGGTGAGTTCGAACTTCGAGTTTTATTTTTCATGCAGAGCATCCTCACTTGCTCCCACGCGCAAAATTTTTCTCCCGTGTTCACACTTTCAAACTTCCGGTGAATCCACCGACATCCCTATGCTTCATCACATACCTACGTACGGGGAATTCCCCGTGAGTTTACTCGTCATCTCGTGTGTAGCGCACTACTGTCACGTGCCGCGTTCCGTCTATGCGATAGCCGGACCCCGAAAAGAGGGGAGAAATAGGACAGAAGGGGAATCGAACCCGCTACGCTCGGTCACAGCTGTGGGCTTAGGCAAACCACCAGGTACCGGTCCGGGGAGCATTTGAGGGTGTGTCTGTGGTGTCGAGAAAGAATATTTGCCAGATGTGCAAGGAGGGAATCGAACCCTGGACCTCTCGCGTTCCAGCCGAGCGCCTTAAAGATGGGGCCGCATAAAAAAAGTTGGGTTCGAGAAACACCAAAACATCCCAATATTACGTTACTGAGCCGCTAAAACGCTGGCATGTTCATTTACTACACACAAATGCAAAAGTAATCAAAAGTTATTGCTTGGTATGCTTTTGTATGGGAAGCAGCATCTGGCTTGGGTTTGAATTGCGCGCTCTTCTCTACATAAACGCTGAATGGCTGGCTCGATTTTCTATCTGTCCGTCTCTTGTTGTTTTACCGCACGCTTGTAGCCTGGCTGCCTGCACGCAGTTTGTTGCCTTCTCTCTCTCTCTCTTTCGCTTCGCTTCTCTTCTCTTCCGCCCGCTTGCCAGCACACACGCAGCAACACACACAAGAGGCATGCAACAACAAGACATGTTGCCTCTCTTTCTTGATTGATTGATTGATACACTTCGTCTGGTATCTTTTCAAAGGCGCACTTGTAGAAAACGGCGCGCAATTCAAACCCAAGCCAGATGCTGCTTCCCATACAAAAGCATACCAAGCAATAACTTTTGATTACTGTTGCATGTGTGTGTAGTAAATGAACATACCATCGTTTTAGTGGCTTAGTAACGTCATATTGGGATATTTTGGTGTTTCTCGACCCCAACTTGTTTTATGCGGCCCCATCTTTAACCATTTGACTACACACACGGATGACCTCAGTCACACAATTTCCCCTATTACCTGTACCTGGTTGTAGATACTCGATGCTGTTGAGGAAGGCTTTTCCGTTGAATCCGCCGACGGCGAAGATGCGAGGGAGGAGGCAGACGAGGCGGACGTTGGCGCGCGGAGTGGAGAGCGGAGGACCCATGGACCAGCGCATACTCCGCAGATCCAGCACCTCCACCGAACTCAGAGAACTCGAGCCGTCGCTGCCCCCCGCCACGTACAAACGATCTACACACACAACACACAACCGCCTGCCTTGTTCACGCACACTTCACACTCGATTTCAAGCCACTGGTGCGCTTCAGACGTGAACTCCGAATTCGGAGCCCTGAATAAGCTTACATGTAAAATCTCCGAATTCGCACCAAACTCGCTCCGTTTTTCCAAACGTGCGTGTGAGTGAACTGTCGAGTTTGTAACTCCACGGAGACGTTTGAACAACCGAATTACGCTTCGAATTCGCTCCGAATTCTGAGGCTCCCCGGAGCGAACTCGCTCGGAGCACGTCTGAAGCGCACCACTGAGTCCTTCCACCACAGTAGGGCGCTACAGAGTACAGACGATCTCCGAGTTTGCTCCGAGCGAGTTCGCTCCGAAGAGCCTCCGAATTCGGAGCTAAACTCGGTGGTTGTTCACACGTCTTCGAATTACAAGCTCGGCTGTTCACACGCACGTTCCAAAAAACGGAGCATGAGTTCGGTGGGAACTCGGAGATTGTACATGTTGAAGCATAGTCAGCGTGTGTGGCGCCCCAGTGTGGGTGGGTGTGTAAGGGGCCTCCTCACCGTTGACGACGGCGACTCCGCATCCTCTTCTGGAGGTGGTCATCGGGGGGAGAGAGCGCCAGGTGTCGGAGGCCGGGTCGTAGAAGTCCACCAGATTCAGACAGCTCCATCCGTCTCCCCCACCCACCGCCAACACTCCGCCACTCCACGAACAACAACCCGCCTGGGAACGACCTACACACACACGACACACACACATTCAGCATACTACATAGGGTAGGTAGCGGACACGGACACCTAAGCTTTTCTGTAACTTGCCGGCTTCAGCAAATGATGAACATGGTAGCTCATTTGAAAGAGGAGAGCTCAAGGAATCGATTGGTAGAATACTTGTCTCAATCGGTCCTATGGTTGCTGAGATATACTAGGTGTCAAGGTTTTCCCTCGTGTCCGGGTTTACCCCACAGTAACCTACATCTTACAAAGTGCATACAGTAGTGGGCTACATGGTTCTTTGAAAATAAGACAGTTCCTTTTTCTGTAAGTAAGAGCATGTTAGCATACCACTGCTGAGAGGAGCGATGAGCTGCCAGCAGTCAGCTTCTGGATCATATCTCTCGCACAATTTCAGTCCAGCATTCCCAGTCCAGCCGCCAATACAATACACCTTGCCGTCAACACTCGCACAGCCTAAACACCCAGTCATACTGCATACACCAATCATACATGCTACTGGGGGTTAGGTACGTGGTAACTTGAGGCGCATTTCCGCCCCAGTTTTCCATTTGCGCCCCAAAATTCAGCTGCCAGAGGCGCAAAATTGCTCTGTGTGTGGTAGATATGAAGAGGTGCCGGAACGTGGTAGGCAAAAGAGTGGCATTTTGCGCTTCAGGTTTTTGTCGACTACCTATCCCCTGATACACATGCATACATACTTACATATATGCATACATACATACAACCTCTGCTCTGCATTGACGTATCCATGAATACGTATGTGTGCTATGCTTGTATGTGAAGTGCATACATGACTATACCGTTGTTGGACTTGGCCATGCTCATGTTGGGGAGGAGTGTCCAGTGGGCGGTGGCGGGGTCGTAGACTTCGGCCGAGTCGAGGTCGCGCTTGGAGTCGGAGCCGCCCACGGCGTACACGCGGCCCCTGCAGAGGGTGGCGTCGAACCGGCCGCGCTCCACCAGCATCGGGGGCACGGACGAGCCGGACCAGGCGTTCGCCCCGCCCTCCCACTCCTCCACACTCCGCAGACACTCCCCGCGGTCGTAACCACCTACACACACACACACCAACACACTCCTACGTATTGTATGGCTGACCTAGGTTGGCAGTGTACGTAAGTCAATCATCAACCCCGCGTGCGACCCTTTAGTATTTTCGATATTCTATTATAGATATGTGTTATTCTATCCCAGCCAAAAATGGGCCGCATAAAAAAAGTTGGGGTCAAGAAACACCAAAATATCCCAATATTACGTTACTGAGCCGCTAAAACGCTGGTATGTTCATTTACTACACACACACACAGACACACACACACATGCAACAGTAATCAAAAGTTATTGCTTGCTTGGTATGCTTTTGTATGGGAAGCAGCATCTGGCTTGGGTTTGAATTGCGCGCCGTTTTCTACAAGTGCGCCTTTGAAAAGATACGAGACGCAGAGAGTCGAGAGTGTATCAATCAAACAAGAAAGAGAGGCAACATGTCTTGTTGTTGCATACCTCTTGTGTGTGTGTGTGGTATGTGCTGCGTATGTGCTGGCTGGCTGGCCGCTGGCGAGCGGGGGGGAAGAGAAGAGATGGGAAGCGAAAGAGAGAAGCAAGCAACACCTCTTGTTGTTTGTTGAATGCCTCCTGTGTGTGGAATGTGCTGCGTGTGTGTTGTTGGCTGGCTGGCGAGCGGGCGGAAGAGAAGCGAAACGAAGCGAAAGAGAGAGAGAGAAGGCATGGAGAAGGCAACAAAATGCGGGCATCAGGCTGGGGCTTGCGCGTGCGGTAAAACAAGACGATAGAAAATTCAGCCAGCCGTTCAGCGCTCATGTAGAGAAGAGCGCAAAATTCAAACCCAAGCCAGATGCTGCTTCCCATACAAAAGCATACCAAACAATAACTATTGTGTATTACAAAATGAACCTACCAGAGTTTTAGGGGTTCGGCAACATGATTTTGAGGGAAATTTCATGTTTCGCGACCCGGAAACTTTTTATGCGGCCCCATCTCCTACATAGCCACGTAATTAGTCTCCTGGTCTTATGAACCACTATTTGCGTGATCGGTGGAAAGATAGAGTGACCAAGAACGTTGGCAGAACTTTTAGTAGCGCCGGGCAGCGGTCAACAGATATCGATTTTCCTTCACTATGTGCGTAACTGCCAACTCAGCTCGCCTATCTTTACACGAGTGCTGGCCACTCATGGCGCGTTCTCCAGGCGTCCGTCCGTCTGTCAAATCCGTAACGAACGTATCTAGGAGTACATGGCACACCGCAAACAACCGTGTACTCCTAGATACGTTTACGGGATTGACGGATGGACTTACGGACGTCTGGTGAACGCGCTATCAGTCAATTCAGCGAGAGCTGTCTCGTCCGTTCGCACTTCTACTGCCCCTGCCTGCTTACATGTACACCAGCAGAATAGGGCGAAGTGAACAGCGAAAGAAAAAGCCGTGCACGAGTCTCTATTGTTCACACTATACAGCAAGGGCAAAGGCACAGAGACCACTCTCGCTGGACATACAATAGACTACTACTTTCTCCTTTCTGCGCCCTACACGACTACCGTATGAGGGTACGTACATGCATATGCATACATTGCTTTCAGCCCAACAATAAGAATATAGGGTACTATGGGGTAAACCCGGACACGGGAGTAAACCCGGACACCTAAGCTTTTCTGCCTTTCCACTCCAGCAAATGATGAACATGGTTGCTCATTGAAAGAGGAGAGTTCAAGGAATCGACTGGTAGACTACTTGTCTCAATCGGTCCATACATTGGTTGCTGAGATATACTAGGTGTCCGGGTTTACCCCCGTATCCGGCTTTACCCCACACAGTATTCTAGGACCTACCGCAGACGAAGAGGCGTCCGTTGAGGTTGACAGCGCCTACAGAACAGCGAGCGGACTCCATGCTCGCCAACGGCTCCAGCCATCCCCCACTCTCCTCCTCCTCCTGCATCACACACGCACTACAGACTATGCGCATACATCATGTAGGGTAGCGTGGGGCAAATCCGCCCATGGGGCAAATCCTCCCACCTATGGCGCTTTTACCCCCCCCCCCCCCCATTCAAACCATGGCTCTCGAAAATGTATCTCGGGAAACTTCTGCCTCTGTTTCTTCGTTGGCCTGTAAAAGCGCCATTGATGGGCGGATTTTCCCCATGGGCGGTTTTGCCCCGCGCTACCCTATGCAGCATACGTTATCTTCGCTTCTGCACCTCACCACAGCAGAATGTACGCACACACAGACACACACATGGACTGTCCAGCGAGAGGTCTCTGGCTATGTATTTCTGCCCGCGCTGCGGAAATCACAATATTCTCCACGTATACCCATACTGCGGGAGTACTGCTACATAGCACTGTACATGTAAATTGCGCAGCACGGGCAATAGCCCGGAGACAACTCTCGCTGGCCGGACAATAACACCTACAATGGCTTCAGACGTAAACTCCGAATTCGGAGCGCTGACTACGCTTCAACATGTAAAATCTCCGAGTTCCCATCGAACTCGCTCCTTTTTTCGAATCGTGCGTGTGAACAGCCGAGTTTGAAATTCGGTGACGTGTGAGCGTTCGTTTCGGTTCAAAACTAAGTAATTCCAAGCTCGGAGCGAACTCGCTCGGGGCACGTCTGAAGCGCCCCAATGAACGTACCGTACTAGCAGTAAATGTAACTGAAGCAGTTACTGTACATAGATGGATGAGCAAGGTATGGTACTGTGGGGTCAACCCGGACACCTAAGCTTTTCTGAACTGCCGCTTCAGCAAATGACGAAAATAGTAGCGCATTTGAAAGAGGGGAGTTCAAGGAATCGATTGGTAAAATACTAGTCTGGTCTGTCTGGTAAAATAGTTGGTTGTATTGTATGGTTGCTGAGATATAGTAGGTGTCCGGGTTTAGCCCATAGTACCCTACCTCTTCGGCTTCCTCGGTGATGGTGTCTCCTCCTGCTCCGGTTCCCTCCCTGGCCAGGCCGCTGTCCTCGATCAGTTGCACGCTCACAGCCAACAGACGACCGCACAGCAGACCCAACAACACGCAGTAGTGAGCTACAATACAGTCATCCTTCCCTTCTCTGCTCACAAATGCTCGTGTACAGACGTAGTAGTAGCAGGACTGTATACTATTTATAGGTGGGGGACTAAACAGGTGAAGCGTTTCCGTACAAAACATCACAGCGACCTAGTAGGGTCGTACCTACGGAATCCGCGTTTGCAGAGTCCACACCCATGGAAGAAAAATTCCACACTCGTGGCATTTTTCTTCCACACCTACGGACTCCGTGTTTGCGGACATCCACTCCCACGGGTTGGAATTTTTCTTCCACGGGTATGGACAGTACGACCCTACTTGGTCGCTCTGATGTTTTGTACGGGAACGCTGCACATGTTTATTCCCCCCACCTATAGTAGCATACATTCCTGGTAGCTAGCGTACTGGATAGTTTTGAGGCGGCGATGAGTTTGTATCCGTGTGCGTCGGACTGTGGCTGTGGGGGCTGTGAGTTGGAGGAGTTGAGGCTGTCGCTGGAGGAGAAGCGGGAGGAGAGCTCCTGGGGGGAGGCGCTCTTGGGCAGACGCAGCTGCTTCTTCTTGTAGTCCTGCACCAGGTCGCACGAGCCCACCGACGACGCGTCGTCCAGGTCAGAGCAGTCACACAGACTCCACAGCGCATCCGACTCAGAGTGATGCAGCAAGTGCACCTGCACCCACACACAAATACGCATAGCAGCCTCGAGCTAATAGTAGACGGAGGAGAGGCGTTCATTTTCTCTGGTCACTCCTTTGGGCTGGGCTACGGGTGCTCAAACAGAGCATCACCAACGCATTATCGATCCGCCCGCCAGTCTACTATTGGCGCGCAGCAAGCATATAGATACACAGCTCGCCTACACAACTATTGTCCTCATGAGATGAACAGAACTACTAGTATTGCATGCAGGACCGCCCCATGCACGTACAACAGCAAGTCTATTGTAGTGTATGTAGGAATTATGGGGTAAACCCGGCCAGGGGAAAATCCGGCCACCAACTGAAAGTTTCACGGCTTTTACCAGCCGATTCCTTGAACTCTCCTCTTTCAGATGAGGTACTTGAGTCACAATCTGCTGAAGCAACAAGTTGAAATAAGGTCAGGTGGCCGGGTTTACCTCATAGTACCCTAAGCCCAGCGAGGAGGTACAAGAGTGGGAGTTTGAGAAATTGAGCTGTGCAGTCAGATGGGGTTGTGTTTGTGCACTAAGAGGCGGGCGCAATCCCGTACTGCGCTGGGTGTTCCATTCACGCACTGGCTGCCCAAGTTTTCAGACTGCTTCTCGTGTCCTCACATCTCTTAAAGGCGGGGGGTAACGTTAGGGTTCCAGCTAGAATTTTCAATAATGCACACAATCATTGAATAGAGAATTTTTTTCTGCCCATATGCGTCATATGTCAAAAAGTTGTAGCTATGACCGTTTTTGAGTAACATAGGGGTTTCGATGTCACTTTCCCATAGCTGTGTACTATTGAAATCCCATAGTTGCGTTTTGCTACCAATCATCGTGATTGCGCAGTTTATATTCACGCTCTTATGGACCATGATGAAAGGACTATGATCATTCCTATGCTGAAGTCGAATGAACGATGGTAGAAAAACAGAGTTCAGGGTCAGCTGGAGCTGTCCATACCCCTTGTTCATAAACTGCGCCATCAACACGACAGACAGCAAAACGCAACTATGGGATTTCAATAGTCCACAGCTATGGGAAAGTGACATCGAAAACCCTATGTTACTCAAAAACGGTCATAGCTACAACTTTTTGACATATGACGCATATGGGCAGAAAAAAATTCTCTATTCAATGGTGGTGTGCATTTTTGAAAATTCTTGCTGGAACCCTAACGTTACCCCCCGCCTTTAACATAGTACCCTAGTGTAGAGTGCAGTGCATTGCATACTTTGTTGATGATTTGATCGAGGCGGAATTCCATGTGTTGCTCTGGGAGATCGCGAGCAGCTTGAGTGTGCAGGTAGTCCAGCACTTTCTCGCCCATCCTCCAGCACTCCTCCGACTCCTGCGGTAGAGAGCGACTGGCACTGCCACTGCCCTTCATCATCCAGATGATCTCCACCTGCAACCACACTCACCCCACCCCACACTCACCCACCACTCTCCATAACACAGTTTCGTCATGTGTAGGAATGGCCAGAGAAAGTCGCTATGGAACTTTGCCCGTGCTTCCACCGAAAATTTCAACTATTCACCATATGCAATAAGAGCCAGTGCTTGGTCGCGTGGCGGCCCCTCTTAATTAACCTTGATTTTCAGTGCAACTTTTGATCGGTAGTCGACGCCTTCTTGCTCGTTTGTTTCTTTCCGCGCCGACTACCGATCAATAGTTGCACCGAAAATCCAAGGTTAGTTCAGTGGGGTAGCCTCGAGACCAAGCACTGGCTCTTATTGCATATGGTGAATAACTGCTCCCGACATGACCATATGGGCAGAAGCCCGCGTTTGTCTTTCTATTTTTCGCTGCAGTAGCGTTCCATAGCGACAGACTCTCGTGGCAGACTGTATAGTTTCCTGCCTTCCCTACTGCAAGTGGCCATGCTGAAAGATACCTAACCTACGATTGTCATATCGAGTTCACACAACCCTAGACATCGCTCGCTAATCCGTCAACCTTCATCTAGTGCATATGTACAGCTCTCCAGAGAGTGCATGCCTATACCATTCAGTAACAGACTTAGGCACAACAAGGAGAGTTGGCATACAGAGATACTATATTGTACAGAACACAGTGGAGAAAAGTGCAGGGAATCTGGAATGCAGTAGAAGGGCAGGAAGCCTCACTGAGTCAGTCAGCAGCTTGTTGATCGCAGCCAGATGCATCGCTGTCATCATAACACTGTATGTATGACAAAGCAGTAGGAGAGAGATAAAGCCTAAAAGATGCAAGAAAAACCAAGCGTCAGAAAGAAAGTAAGAGCATCCATACAAGCTTCACGTAATATGCCTATACGTCATACAACCACAACTCTCAAGTTACGTAGTTATCAACATTGATTACACAAAATGTACAGAACAGTGGTGTACAGTCCAGCATATGCAAGGAAAAATGCAGCGTGTGCATGCGTGCGTGTGCCAACTTCGCAAAACCGTCAAGACAACGGCTAAAAGCACAGCTCCACACAACAATAGCAAGCACAGCAAAACAAATGGCACATATAGCCTACATACTTACAAGAAACTTAGATATCTCCCTATTCAGAATACATAGCCTAGAGTAAGTCAATGTATGTACGTACGTACGTACCACTAGCATGCCTAGATTATTCACTCGAGTACCTATCATAGAGCATAGAATAGAAGGCAGAGTGACAGTCGTCCGTCCAGCGAGAGTTGTCTCCGGGCCCCTGTCGCTGTGCTACGTACACGTGCACGCACTCCCAACAAGAAATACTGCACATGGACGCAAAGAAAAATCCGTGAAAATGAGAATTCTTATGTCTCGCAGTCCAGGCAAAGGCCCAGCTAGACAACTCTGGCTGGACGGAGCATTTTAATGCCTTTAAAAAGGCCCAGCTAGACAACTCTGGCTGGACGGAGCATATGTAGCCAGCCAGCCGAGTATTGGTCTCTCTCTCTCCTACTCACCTGAGCACAAGGCAGAGCAGTGAGCTCTTTGCTTTGAGTAATGATGCAGTTGAAATTCTGCTGAATGTACGAGTCCACGCATGAAGAGAGCAACGAGTCGTTGGCTTTGTTCGCCGTTCGCCTCACACCTGTCACACACACACACACAGCTTCACATACACACGTACATACATACATACAAAGTGCAATACTAGTATGGATCAGCTGCGTTGTCGCGAGTCGATAATGACCACGCGGTCGTTAGTTCACAGATAGGTGCCGACGGGGTTGTCAACGGTGTTCAGTCATCTGGCTGACAAGAAGAATAGATAGATAACAAATGACGTCGATGATTCCACAGGCACCGATCCAAACTTTCACTAAATTCCGTGGGGTCGACCAACTCAATCGCGACAACGCAACTGGTCCATATACAGTAGTGTCGTAGGTAGGTGTTACCGATGCAGTTCTCAGGTGAGAGATTTTGCGCCAAGTATTCAGCGCATACTCTGGCCACTGAAGGTACGCGCAGTACAGAGGCAACCTTGTACAACTCCGCCACACTGCATCGAGAGATCTCCAGTCTACAACACATAACACAGTCTACCTACACAGTATGTACAAGCATGCTCCCTCCTACCAGCCCACAGCTGAGAGAAAGAGACTTTCTGTCTCCCTTTTTGTACAATCCACACCGGTCCCACCCTCGCATTCAGCCGTTAGGTGTGATGGGTCCCGTAACGAACGCGTCTAAAGATTACGGTAACGACGAAGCGCGCAGCGAGCAGAAGAAGAAACGAAGAAAAGAAGAAACAAAAAAGCTGCGCGCTTCGTCGTTACCGTACCCTTTAGGCGCATTCGTTGCGGGACCCATCACACCTAACGGCTGAATGCGAGGGTGGGACCGGTGTGGATACACACAATACTTGCCGTATAAACACATACATCTTGTACATGCACGCATCCACAACACACTTATTACTAAACCCAGGTTATATGTACGTAGGTCAGGTCCTTTTGGCATCAGTTCTCATTAGTAAAGATCCCTTCCCTCGGTTGCCTATCTGCTCTTGTCTGCTTGCTACGTGTGTTAGTTCAGCTGGAAGGAAAGCAACGTTCTTCATAAATCCAATCCTACGTAGGCATGCAAACTAATCTCCCCCTATTCTCCACGCCACGTGCTACTCACAGCAAGCCATAAATTTATTACGGCGAAGCTGGCAGCAAAGAAAACAAGCCCCCCCCCCCCCCCCCCCCCGGGCTGCATTACTCCGGACCCTTCCGCGTTTCGCTCAGAGAACAAATTTAGCCTTCCCTCCCTCCCTCCTCTCGCTCATCATCCCTCAGCCAAACCAGTCAGACAGGGTAATTATGCCGAAGGCAAAAAGGCAGTGGTGAGGACAAAAGAGACAGTTTCAGTAGTAAGGACAAAAGACAAAAGAGGACAAAGAGCGCGCAAAAACAAACAGGTACACAAACACACACCACATAAAACTTTGCTCATCCTTCCGCTGCCCACTCTGAGGACATTGGTCACTGTTAGCAAGTGTCAGTTTTATGTTCGTGCGTTTCCCATCTTATCTTTGACATGGCTGATCTGTTGAATTTTCCTGAAGAGTTTACCAATGAGATTGTAAAGCATAGTGAAGATTCTTCACTACACTTTACAAACTCATTGGGAAGATTCTGTCACTGTACGTTGTAATGCGATGGAAGATACCTGGAGCAGATGGCTGGAGCTTTATCGCGTTTCCTCCGGAACTGGCTGGATTCCAAAACTGGAGAAAACTGAGTCATGGATTGGGTCACTAGCTAGTAGTGTTAAATATGGCATGGAACAATACTATTTACTGTGAGATAGGCCTATTTGTTTTGTTTGACTTCCTGATGATTGTTGTGCGCTGACGTTTGAAGAACATATGTATGTAAAGTATGTAACAGTATCTGCTTGCAATAGACAGAGCAGAGCGCACAGAATAACCGCGCATCGAGAGATAATTACTTTGCCTCAGGACAAGAGAGAAGTGAGGGAAGCGACACAGCGGAGTAGAGACGACCGAGCGAGGGAGGGAGGGGGAGGCCAAATTTGTTCTCTGAGCGAAACGCGGAAGGGTCCGGAGTAATGCCCCCGGGCTGCGTCATTATCACATTATTTCCATATCTCCCTGTGCTGCTTGAGCAAATCAGTCACATCACGTGTACCTCGACCTCACTGTTGTTCCACTCCTTCATTACTGCATATCTAACTCAGACGAATAAAACAGTCCCTGTGTGTGGTTTTTCATTGCCGATCCGCACTACCTAAGTACTTAGTACCTCGCTTTTCCCATTCAGCAGCTTCCCAAAAGTCTAAACGATAATGTATGCTGGTGTATATGGATAGGAAAGGAAATGACGTAAGTACGAAAGTATTCATTCTATTCATTGAGCGGGACGTCTGCCTTCATTAGATTTCCTCCATTAGTATGTAGAAAATGAAAATACCCACTTTAGTAGAAGCAGCTGAGGAGGAAAGATTGCAGCAGATAAAAACTTCACTTTCTGACCAAAATACCATAAGCCATGTGCGTGTATGTAGGAGCTGTTCGCTTTCTTCGCTGCTTTCCGTCTCTCTCTTCCCCGTAATCGTCCCCATCTGTTGAATGCAGCAGCAATTTCACAGAAGAAAAAAGCTGCTTGAGAGAATCGATTTCCTTCCGGCCACACATACGTGCGTGTATATGTACGTACTGTATGTACATACCGAGTATGTACAGTACCTTTGTGGCCTATACGCCTTTGACTTTCAGTCGCTTCCTGTCATGAAATCACAGGAGGGACACATAAGCAAAAGCTCGCAAAACGGCTGTCTGTCAATATTCATTCACATTCACCGCAGGCGATAAGATAAGCTTGTCCACAGGAAAAATAATTGGATTCCTGTGTCCAGACAGTTGAGATTCCGTGCGATATCAATATTTTCAGGCACCAAGCCATCCGTAGCTACAAAAAGGGCAATCTGAATGTACAGTATGTGTTCACATACGCCCACCTTACAACCAAGTCCATTGATACCCAAATGTATACACCCCAACCAAAGGGGCACTCAACCTCCCTCGTCTAAAAGCTGCGTGGCAATGAACTACGAAAGTCGAGCAACATCAATAGCTAGTCGGTCGATCCTGTGCTTTTCTTGGAGGAATAATCGCCTGATCCGTCATACTCTCATATACAAAACACAGACAGTACTGCAGTTGTGTTGTGTAGCAAGCAACAGTCCCTTTGACGTCTTTCATCCAACAGCTATGGTGGCGTGTACGAGCACCAAATGGCAAATACACTCAAGCCCAGGCAGTGCGTAGCCACAACATCAGGCGAAAACGCCGGAAATGCGTTCTACTTCATCTTCCTTCTCCCCCAAAAGTTGACTTCTCTTTCCCTCCTAAGCAACGCACGTACTACGTGCATACCCATAGTGTGTGTGCGCACTACATACATACATACGTGAGTGCTGAGTTGGAAAATAGCTAAGCGTTACGTACGGCAGACCAGACCGAAACAGTCGGTCCAGTGAGAGAATACGGAGCTTCCGGAAGTCGCGAAAGGCTTTTTCGCGTAAAATGGAATGCGAATTTGTGCATAGACAGCGCATAACTTTCAGCGAACGGAACGATTTCTCACAGCAGCAGATGCCCTTAACCCCCTTTGTAATCCCAGGCGTCCGCCTGTCCGTAGAAGGGGTTTGTTTTCCATCCCGTCTACGGACGGGGTTTGCCGGGTGGCTACGGACAGGCGGACGCCTGGGATTACGAAGGGGGTTAAGGCAACTCACGTTGAAGTGTATGCGTAGTGAAGGATGGCCTGGAAGGCTTCGTAGTTTAGATGCTGGAGCTCCAAGTAGAGCAGGCCTCCTCCTGCGTTGGGGGAGCCTCCGTTCTCCATCATCCCTTCTCCATCCCCATTACTCAGCACAGCCTTGCCGTTGGGTCGCTCCAGTGCCGAACTCACGGATCGCGTACGCAGCTCTACAACACACACACAACGCACTGTACCTACGTACACATGTGCTGTACATAACGCAAAGCAGCGTAAACAAAGTTGAACATGAGGATTGAGGAGCAGGACAGCGCTCCTTACTACTACTGTGACCTGCCGCGTTCCGTATGGCGATAGCCGAGCCCCGAAAAGGGGGGGGGGGGGGGGGGGGAAAAAAGGACCGAACGAACGGGAATATTGAGAGGTCCAATGGGGGGTTATACACTAGGGGGGATATACAATGGGTGGGGATATACATAGGACAAAATTTATGTTTATGAGAGGTGTGTAGAGGCATGTTTTTGAGGTCAAAAGTATGTGTTTTAAGGGCATAATCGCGATTAAAACAGGGTTATTCTAGTACAAGACATGCTCAGCTAAGCCTACAGGCATAGCAGCATGGTGTAGGAGTAGCTATAGCTAGCATAGGACCAGCTACATAGGTAGGTCAGGTACCTTACAGTACATGGGGGGTTATACACCAGGGGGGGGGGATATACAAAGGACAAATTTTATGTTTTGCCAATGGGGGGTTATACACTAGGGGGGGGGGATATACAATAGGGGGGATATACACCCAAAAATACGGTACCCTCGGACACAGCTGCGGGCTTGGGCAACCCCACCAGGGACCGGTCCGGGGACTTTTGGCTAAACTCGCCTTACATACCTAGAACTAGTTTACGTACACACGTACGTACGGACGCTATTGCCATATATTGTACGTACGCAATACGTAACACTACGTACTACCCATCTATAGTCGGCCTACGGAAAGAATGCGGAGACTTCCGTAGTTGCGGAATCCACGGGCATTTCCATGCATTTCGCAAAAAAGTTCCGCGACTTGAAGAATCTTCGCATTCTTTCATTGGCCCTTATGACCGCTTCTTCCCCGTGTTGACCGAACACGGCCAAGCAGAGTATGTATGTCTGTGTAGTGGAGTAAGCGTCTCTGGCAGTGTACATACCGTATTTACCCATACATAGGCCCGCCCCCCCCCCCCCCCATGCATAGCCCCCCCCCCCCCCCTCTATGCATAGCCCCATATTGGCAAAACATAAAAAATGCCCTAGCCCCATATGTACTGTAGGGTACCTGAACCTACCTACATAAGCTGGTCATAAGCTACCCATAGCCACTCCCACACCAAGCTAAGATGCCTATAAGCCTGCTTGGGGGTGTATTGTACTAGAATAACCCTGGTTTGACCTCAGTTATGCCCTAAAACACGTGCTTTTGACCTAAAAAAAATGCCTCTGTGCACCTCTCAAAAACATAAGAAATGTCCCATGCATAGCCGCCCCCCCCCCCCCCTATGCATAGCCCCATATAGGACCTCTCAATTTTTGCATGGGGCTATGCACCGGTAAATACGGTACCTTTGTTGAGGAGTTCGTAGATGGTGGGGCTGAGAGCGGCGAGGACAGCGCGATGAGCGTAGACTTCCTTCCGCTGCTCCACCAACAACACCGCGTCGCACAGCTCCCGATTCCGCTGCAGTGTGTGCAGTCGACTCAGCATCACATCCTGCCAACACAACACAGCACATACGACGCCTTCACCAGACATCCGTACGTCCGTCCGTCGGTCCGTCAACCCATATGGTTTGACGGACGAACACTTATGGGTTGACGAACGGAGAAGTTACGGACGTCTGGTGAACGCGCCAACACACATATGACGACATAAGACAGCAGCAGAAGGAGACTGGAGGGAGATTTAGACTTGTGAACTCGTGCGTATATTTACGGGTGTGCGTATATTTACTTGCAGCATTTTTTGGCATTTTTTTACTCTGGGTGGAGAAATTGAGTACACTTTGCTAAATGTAAACTCAATTTCACCACCACTGCCAAAAAATGCTGCAAGTAAATATATACGCACACTCACGCACGAGAGCACAAGTCTAAATGTCCCTTGGAGCGTGGGCGTGCGTACAGGGTGTTGGGCGTCGCTGTAGACGAGGGTGTCTGCCATGTGGTGGTACTCCAGCTCGTCTCCCCCGTCCTGCTCCTTCTGCAGAGACGCCGACGTCGGCTTCGTCCTCAGTCCGCCAGACGTCGCCCCATCAGCCATCCTTCCTCCACACAAGCTCAATTCTCCCACTGCTTCACAATGCGACTATTAGTTGTATCCCCGTTCGCTGGGTAGATGGTGGTTCAAATGCTCTCGCCAGCAGGTATTTCTAGTACCACTATCAGGAATGCATGGTGATGATTCAAGTCGAGTGACCTTGTTGCAGAGTGCGAACGTGGTCGCTTTTTCTTCGCAAGAGACTGGTTCACCCTGGAACAAAACAAGCAAGGACAAAATTCCACAAACAAGTAATGATTGAGTGAGAAGGCGCCGGGCAAATTCATTCGGGTCGGGGTCGGGCAACCAACCAAGCATTTTCCCCAGACTACCAACCTGCCTACCAAGGTGAGTGCAACTGTTTACGAAGAAACTAGAACATCGGAATGGCCCGACTGATTTACTCCTCTCGCCGAAATTATCCCATTCTACCCTACGCGAACGTATCTAACCTGAGAAACTAGAATATGCACGCCTCCACACAAAGAGATAACGCGAACAAAACGGAAACATTCTCCAATAGTACAATATGGGCCACTAGCCGCACCTTATACAGACGTGGGCACGGTTTTGAGGGTGGGGGTCTGTCAGTGGGGGTATGCAGGAGGTCAAAAGTGGGGGGGTGTTGCGTACCCCCACCCAAAAAAAATTTTTTGACTACGTACCCCCAGATTTTTTACGTACCCCCAAGAAAAAACGTCACGTACCCCCAGCATATTTACGTACCCCCAACTGAAAATGATATTCTACATAACCCCACACAGTCTATGCGTACCCCCAGAAAAAAACAAATGAGCAATATTTTTTGCATGCAGTGCAGCAGTCTTACTGTTGTGCACATAGTAATATTTTAACAAAATACAGTGGTAGGTTGATAAGAGTGGTGTATGTATTATCACGTATGTATTATTCAACCATGTCGATGTGCAATGATGGTGATTGAGGGTGCCTTTGCAGTAGTTAGTCACTGCATTTTGCAACTACAAACAACAATTCACTATTATTCACTGCATTTTGCAACTACAAACAACAATTCTTGAGCATGCATGCACTGTGTGGAGTGTGTAAAAAGTCTGAGCGTGGATGTAAGCCAGAGGAAAAAAAGGGTGGGGGTACGTGTCCTGGCAGACAAACTGCTGATTTCAAGTTTGGGGTTACGCGGTGGGGATACGTAGTGCTGTTTTTTTTCTGGGGGTACGCGGGGGTATGTTGCTTTTCATTTTTCCTGGGGGTACGGGTGGGGGTATGGAGAGGTAGGGGTGGGGGTGCGTTCAACATACCCCCCTCACCCCCAGGCCCACGTCTGCTTATACAGGTACTGCAAGAGAGTTATCTGTGTCTGAGACAGACAGACAGACACACAAACAAAGCAAAGCAGACAGACACATAACCTAATAGTACACAACACACAATACGAACGTAACGCAAATGCACACTTGTTATTCACAGCTGCGATACTGTACTGTACCAGTAGGCAGTAAGAGGAGCAATTCAATATATGCTACACTACACTGCAGGTACGTACATCAAAAGCGCATAGAATAGGTTCATTAGGAAGCAGCAGCTTTACAGACTGAGACCAAAGGTAAACAAGCAACAGATTCTTCAGTGAAAAGAAAGAGTTGGCAGTAAAAAATTCTCACATTGTTGATAGAAGCCTCTGGAGTATAATATGAAGAAGGGTCCTTTTCTCCCCCTGGCATAACAAGAACCTGCGCACACATTCCACACCACAAGTATCTTCATCTTCATAATTTCAAATAGGCGAACCTTTGCATATTTTTATCTTTACGGTATATTTGAGGCAGATTCGCGTACAAAGCGATGAAAACTTTGCACAGAGTAGTCCAGTTTTCTTTCAGAAACAAAAGCAACTGCCTGACTGACACTGTAAACAAGAAACATTACAAATATGATATTCACGTGGACAAAAGACACAAAAACGTGTTTATACTTTGACGCAAGAAAACGTTGGTTGAGGCCGAGTTCATATAAGTAGTGCATGATACGATACCTACACACGGCGAGAGTCTATTTGAACGCGCTCAATCAAACCGCAAAATGTTAGTATGTTGATATTTTGTAGCAACGACGTGCCGTTGCCGTATAAACAAACGACCATAGGAGGACTGCAATGACTCAAGCAAGACAATATACAAGTACACCACAAACAAGGAAGGGCGAAGGAAACATTTTATAGTCTGGCCAGTAGGAGTTTGGCATGGCATTTAAGGCGCGTTGCGTTGTTTACAGAATCTCGTTTAGCGATCGCTATAACTTGGAACAAACTTCTCTGTAGGTTTCTAAGTCATAAACTCACTTTTCCACTGCAACATTGGCCAAAAACTGAGTAACATCTATATGGCAGATTCAATAAACCAAAATCAAAATTTGTAATTAATTTTGGTTAACTAAGTTTACCACTTTCAAATTTACAAATTTCTATGGTTTGCCAGCGCCAAAATGACTCTTTACCACTTGTGCTACCAAAAAATTTTGTTTCCAACAATATTTTGGAAGTGGTAAACTTAGTTGACCAAAAGAAATTGTGTAAAACCAGTGGTGTGAGCACCTGAGAAAATCAGTGGTGGGACCCTGTGCTAAATTACACAACGCGCCCTAAATGCCATGCCAAACTCCTACTGGCCAGACTATAGTGCGCTACACACGTGGCGAGCAAACTCATTCACTGTTGAAGCACTACCAACATGCGTTGAAGCATAGGGATATCGGTGAATGTTTGCAACTCACCATCACCACCACGTGTGAACATATGAATGAGAAAAATTGTGCGTCTGGGAGCAAGTGAGAATGCTCAAAACGCAAACAGAAACTCGAATTCAAACGACAAGAAATTCACCGTGAGTTTACTAATCATCACGTGTGTAGCGCACTTATTGAGAATAGTCGGTTGTCCTGCATAATCAACGGCTATCATTATCGGGCACAGGTAAAGCAGTTGAAACGCTCGTAATTTTGCAGTACACATAGCGCATGCGTGGCCTCAGGAAAGAAAGCGTTGATGGCTCATTCACATTGGAAAGAAATGCGCTTGGCGCACGCCCGGCGCATCTACGACTGTGCCTTTGAGTGTGTCGATCCATGGACACGCCAAGCGTACGCCCAGCGCATGTCTCCGATGTGAATGGGCCATTACTCTGCCCGCACTGTACATCGCCTACGCCCATACAAAGAAAACGCAACCTCCTCTGTATGCAGGAAAGAGCAACAAGAAATAGCCCAAGGCGAATACACACACCTGACCTTCTTCGAACAACAGACAGGCGCTGACGAAAGAAAACGCCGGATTATATCGACGCAAGGACAACAGGTGAACACAAAGTTGCAGAAACCTTCAATAGGAGACGCTGTTCCGTCCATTTCAGTCAGCTTGAAAGCAAGGTTTCGCATCTTCTGCCGATTTCCGTTCCGTCCTCCCCCAGGCTCCAGTCAGTCCAATCGATCCATCATCGTACACCACACGCACAGACATTCGAGGGATCGGATCGAGCGAGATCGATCCTCGCTCGACTTTGAAATCAGGTGTTCGATCACGTACCCCTAGAGCGCGCGCTGCGCGCGCCCGCTGCCTGCTCCCTTAGGGAGCAGGCAGCGGGCGCGCGCAGCGCGCGCTCTAGGGGTACGTGGTTCGATTTCGCTGAGTGGTTATGTTGAGTGGTTATTGGGAGGTTATTAAGGTATGACCCATCAGTAACGGAGATCAGTTAGAATTGCATTTCACAGCAATAGGTGGCCAGGAAGCAGTATCGGCAGGTAGATACAGTGTCGGCAGACGTCAAAGGCGAATCACATGTCTCGCTTATTGTTCATGTCTCACAGATTAGTCAAGCCGAAACTACAACTTTTGTTGTGGGTCTAACCTGCTTTTTTGGGTAAAAATGGATGGCACCCGATCGTTACGCCGCGGTACCTCAGCGGAACATACTAAGTTGCAAAAAAGTAGTATTCTTGGGAAAAAGAAAATAGTGCAAGTTGCAAGAACTTGAAAGTTTGTTGCAAGGAAGAAGTATAAATTAACTATTGCATACTACAGTTTCAAGAATTATGGTTACTCACGACAGTAGCTGTGCGATTGTAATATCTGTAAATTGTGCATGTGCATGCATGATCACAACACCGGCGCCTCGGTTAGACTCAACACAGAACAGAAGTTGTCAGAGTATCATGGTTCAGACACAGAGCGTCTTCGTGGTTCAGACACGGAGCATCTTCGCTGAGGTCTTCTCTCTCTTTCCAATGGCCTGCCAACTACGCATGCTCCTGTACGTACACAAATTATATAGTTGTAATATATAAAGTACAGTAAATTCGTATTTTCTTTTTTTTTTTGGAGAGACCGTACCCCACAGGGTCGGCTGTAGGTGAAACCCACCTAGTCTCCTCCGAACCTTTAACAACGCCCGTTATGGTGGGCCAGTCCAGTGCCGCAAGGCACGACCAACAATGGCCCGAACCAGGGAAGGGCCTGGCACGAAGCCGAACAGCCATCAGCGACCACTGGTCGGGGTGTGCTGACCCGAAGGAAAGCACTGGTGCCTTTAGAAGCCAGCGAGCGGGCGCACCATACTGCCGCTGGGGTTGCCAGTCGCTTTAATCCCACCTGGCGAGAATTTGCATTTTCTCAAAATTCAGAAGAGCGTAACGTACTGTACCTACTACCGTATGAAGGTATGCATACGCAAGCTGCTGCATAACAGTGCATTGCTGCTCAGCTGATGTACATGAACTGTCCGAAACCTCTTCAAAATAACCGTACCTACCTACAGTATTATGTAGGCATACTACGTACGTATGTGGCATGTACATAGATACATACACAGTCTGTCAGGAAATGCACTTACAACAGTATATACTTGGCATTTAAGTCAAATATTGGATTTGGCCTGTCCTGCACCGACAGCTGCGACTAAGGCATGGGAGCTCTTAGTGATTGGTGATCACCCGCTGCAGCAGACTGCAGACTCATGCGGCCTTTTCGTCTGTACTTTCATGAAGTGCCTGCTTTCCAACTCGAGACCTTTCTTCACGGAAGAAGATATGCCGTACTTTAGAGGACTAGTGAGGGGTGTGCCCAGGGCGCCGCGCACCCCGGCGCGAAAAAGGCGACGGCAGTGCGCGCGGAAAGCCGCGGCCCCAAAAGCGCGCCGTACATGCGCCGAACGACATGCGCGAAAAAACCCCAAGCCCTTGCGCGACACGAATCCGCAATCCCTGCGCGCCAATAAAAAGGCTTATTTGTGCTGTATTAGTAATTTTGTCTCCTTGGAGGAGTTTTTTCAGGAGTCTGGAAGAAGCAGCTCTACACAAAAACAACACCCCCCCCCCCGCAGACACGCCGCAGGGGGGGGGGCGGCAAAATGCCCCCCCCCAAAAACACGACCGAAAGCCATGAAAAAAGCCCGAAAACACGACGGTGCCACCCGCCCCCCCCCCCAACACAAACACAACCGACCAGCCCCCCCCAACCAACAACACCTCCCCAAAACCCTATCCATTTTTTTTTCTCCAAAACTAGTGCTGGGAGCAAAACCCAAAAAACTGGGGCGGGCGGGGGGGGGGCCCCCCCCCCCCCCCCCCCCAAAACACAAAATAAAACCTAGAAGAGCGAACAAAAACACCCCACCCAGCGGGAAGACTCGCAGGGCTTGAGACGACACTGCGTTCCGCCGCAGTTTGCAATTCGAGCTGCTCACAATCAGACTTGTTTGCGTAGCGCTATTATCAGTGCAGTTTCAATGAGGTCGGATGACGTACCAATGTACGTTTTATGTACCATTTACACATAGTGACAAGAATAAAGCACACTTCACATTTCGCGCTAATGGGCAGTGCGCAAACATAAATCGCGCTTTTGGGGCATCGCGCAAACATACATTTGCGCTTTTGGGGTGTCGCGCAAATGGATAGTTGCGCAAAAAAAGTGTCGCGGTCAAATTGAATCGCGCAAGTTGGACGGTGCGCATCTCTTTCGTCGCTCATGTGGAATCGCGCAACTGCCAGGCGCGCATCGCATTTTGCTAGTGGGCACAATTCACTAGTGATGAGGGAAATTGTTGCAGCCAAGCAGCGAAAGGCGGAGGCGCAAGGAGCAACAGCACCTGTCGGCGCAACAGACGCTGCCACCAAGTAGTACAGTACTTACGTATGCTTGTGCAGTTGGCAATAAAGATATGTACCTTTCACTTACTGGGTTGCTTTACGTACGTACGTAGGTACGTATACATACATGCTTAACTTACGTACGTACGTACATAAAGGATGCGTACTGTTGGTCATAAATTTCTTTGAGCTACTTTTTTAAAAAATTCAGGTCACTTCTAACTGTGAGTCCAATGCAAAGCCCGGAGAAAAAGTTTCTTCGTACGGAAGGAGCTCAAGGACGGCTGTCAACTGTAAAGAAAAACTTTTGGACGTTGTGACAGGAAGTTATCCTGGAAAGTACGAGTTTGCTCGAAAGGATGCTGATACAGTCATCAAGTACAGTGAGAAGTGGAAGAAGCAGGAGAGAGAAAAACGGGCTTCAAGACAGCAGCAAGCTTCACACGTATTCGGTGACATTGGGCAGCAGGAAATTGGACCACAAGCAAAAGATCATTCACGGCATAAACTGTTGATGAAAACGACTGAAAGTGTAACCAGTAAAACTGAACACTCGGCATTATCGTCCGGTGCTGCAACAATTCTAACGGCACCTAGTTCATCAAAGGCGTCTAGTTCGACTGCTACCCAGCCAATGCTAAAGCAAAAGCACAGCAAACTTTCTTCTTCTCGTGCAGCGAAGTAGTAGGAATGGACATACTTTTTCTACAAGTTCTGATGATACGATGTAGGCCTACATACGTATGTACACTGCTCAGTGCATTCAGACAATACATATTATGTATGCTACATACATACTGTAATGATTTTTCCATTAGACATTATCATGAGTGGTGCCTCTATCCACTGTGCACCGGCACCCTTTCTTAGTTTGTTTGTACGTGCTGAATACTTTCTTGTAACTAGTATGCAATAATTTGCCCGCTGCGGTACCGCGGCGTAACGATCGAGTGCCATCCATTTTCACCCAAAAAAAACAGGTTAGACCCACAACAAAAGTTGCAGTTCCGGCTTGATTTTTCTACGAGATATTCACAATAAGCGAGACATATGATTGGCCTTTGACGTCTTCCGACACTGTATCTACCTGCCGATACTGCTTCCTGGTCATCTATTGCTGTGAAATGCAATTCTAACTGATCTCCGTTACTGATGGGTCATACCTTAATAACCTCCCAATAACCGAAAGTGTACATTTTTAGTACATAAAGAAATTTGCTATATTTCTCAACACAGAGGGCATGTAGATAAATGTTGTTTTTTAATTTTCAATGCAGCTGAAACTTTTTAACATATTTTTGACCACTTTACTCTGCATTGGCTAGATTCCGAGATCTGTGCAGCAAGAAATTTTGATGTACAATAATGGAGCACAGTAATATCTATATTGTGCAGGTGTATGGGTGGACTTAGGTTTTAGGTTTAGGCTGAGGCTTAGGCTAAGGCCTGCCTACCCCTCTGTGTCCAATACCTAAGCCCAGCCAATCTCAAAACTCAATCCAAAAACCTAAAACCTAATCCGAAAACCCAAAACCCAATCTGAAAACCCATAACCCAGTCTGAAAACCCAAAACCCAGAAAATTGAACTGGTGTAGCATACTTGGTAGAAATGCATGTAAAAAGGCAGTTTTTCATCAATTTCTTAGATTGTCAGTGTGGTGGGGAAGAGTTAACACAACCACTGCGAAGTTTAGACCCTTGGTGGTGAAATTTGAGGACAGCATTTGGTTGGCTCTGTGTGTATTGTGTGAAGGTCAGCAAAATACCCTACTTTTATCTAAAAGCTGAAAATGGCCATTTTGGCCATACCATTTGGGAATTGGTTAACGTTGACCCCACCATTGAAAAGAGTGAGGAAAGTTGGGGTATTACAGGGTGTCCCACGTAGACCTATCGAATGGTCCAACCTTATAACTTCCGTATTACAGGAGATATCGTGCTGAAATTTTGTCCCCAGAAACCCAAGAAAATACCATTTGTTGTGGAAAAATTTGAGCCAGATACCTCAACTAGGGATTAAATTACAGGCTTGGAAATGTTGGACCCTGTTTTTCGCATTTTCCGCACTGAGCATGGTTTTAAGATTGTAATCTTCTGCTCAGCATGGTCAAGCAGCTCATCCAACATGGCAACATGGCCAAACAAAACTGCTGAACGTCATCACAGTCCAGAACACAAAGGATTCAAAAATATAGGCGATATGCAGCTCATAACTGCCTTCAAAGAGCTGTCAAGGTCAATATTGGCACCACTGATTTCGAAATGTTGAAAAACGTGCTCGAAACTTTGCAAGCTCGTATTTTCAACCCTACTTGACCTATCTGGCTCAAATTTTGCCACAACAAATGGTATTTTCTTGGGTTTCTGGGGACAAAATTTCAGCATGATATCTCCTGTAATACGGAAGTTATAAGGCTGGACCGTTCGATAGGTCTACGTGGGACACCCTGTAGTATTATTAGACTTTGACTTGATTTGATTTGGCCTCTGTAGCATGCCACGGATCTGAGAAAAACGGATGCTGCTGTCTCCGCCCAAAATTGCTTGAGTGATGTCTCCTATACTTTACCTCCTTGGTAACCGCACTGCGAAGGTTAGTTTTGGCATTTGATGTCGTCGGTGGCGTCGATGGCGTCAGTGGCGTCGAATATTTATTACCCGTTCTTCGCGCTGGACGGAGCACTGATAAAGTGGTATTCTTATTTTACATTATAGGTTAGGAAAATGCAAATCGTGTGAACAAGCAAATTCAGAAATTTCCAAGAAAAATGTTCATTGGTCGTCGTCCGTCGTCGGTCCCTGTATAACCGAAAAGTTGGATGGAAGTTGGCGAAATAACAACATACTCTAAGCTTTGCACAACATGATCCAGTATTGCTGCTATGTTGTTGCTGTGACACTTTGTCCTGCTATGGTACAGTAGTATAGGTCTCTTTGCAGTCTCAGTCAGGCGGAGCGGCCGGAACCAAAGATCACCGATCGAATTACGTACAGACACCATGATGACTGATTTTTTTCCACTGTAAGTCGTTGTGTTTCTACTGTAAGTATTTGTAGCACAGCACTGTTCGCAATATTGTGTATACAATGTTTAGCGGTCCTGGGTTGGGTAGGGTTTGGTTGGGTATACCCTTCTGCGGGCTCTGCCTGTGCCTACATACAATCTTGGGGCGTAAATCTCGCTCCTTTCCACATCTTTCCGCCCCATACACACCATAGTTCTTGATCATCCGCCCAAATGTTCCGGGCCTGAGCATACCGCTTGCGATATCCCAAGTAATTATGCTAATGAACGGAATAAAATAGCTATCATCCATCTTCCGTGGTCGATCACCAACAACAACACGAGTAATGAGAACAACCGCACTGTCCTCCGCCATTATGGCACACACGTATAGTACATAGGGTAAGTAAGTTCACATCTCGGGGTGCGCTCGACGTGTCCATGGCTACACACGCAAAGGCACGAACAGCCATGGATGGATGCGCCGGGCGTTCGCGACAGCGCATTTCCTTCCAATGTGAATGGGCCGTTGTCCTGCTCCTCCTGATAGAATATCATGATGGCATATGACAGGGCGAAAGGTAAAGTTGAAGCAAAAGTGAACAAGTGGCCGTTGCCGTGTCGTTTAATATGAAATGAACTACAGTATATGAATGAACGCATAGCTATTGGCAAGCTAAGTACAAAGCTAGCTTACTGTATTCACGTATTGCTAGGTATTGCTAGGCTAGGTATGTATACCGTATTTTTGGGTGTATATCCCCCCCTATTGTATATCCCCCCCTAGTGTATAACCCCCCATTGGCAAAACATAAAATTTGTCCTTTGTATATCCCCCCCTGGTGTATAACCCCCCATGTACTGTAAGGTACCTGACCTACCTATGTAGCTGGTCCTATGCTGGCTATAGCTACTCCTACACCATGCTGCTATGCCTGTAGGCTTAGCTGAGCATGTCTTGTACTAGAATAACCCTGTTTTAACCGCGATTATGCCCTAAAACGCATACTTTTGACCTCAAAAACATGCCTCTACACACCTCTCAAAAACATAAATTTTGTCCTATGTATATCCCCACCCATTGTATATCCCCCCTAGTGTATAACCCCCCATTGGAGCTCTCAATTTTTGTATACCCCCATGGGGCTATACACCCAAAAATACGGTAAGTACCCGTAGCGTAGTAACAAAACCGTACGCCATGTACTTAATTGAGGGCGGAGGAGAGTCCATGAGCAACAAAAACAAGACAAACCTGCCTCTCCCGAATGGAACCTCGAGCACTTCGGTATTTTTCAATGCCGCGCGCGTGTTAGCTAGCAGCAGCATCACTTGGTGTTGCGCTTGTGGATGCCTATGCGGGCTGCCCTGCGGAAACTCTCCCAATTTCACCGACCCCCTCCAACTTATGCAGTGGAGGCGAACAGTCCCCCTCAGTTCGACTTGGACATCACTTCCGAAAACGATTACCAGCCAGTCAGAAGGAGCAGAGAGGGTACTGCCAGCAGTATGACTAGACCCAGGAACACGGTACGACATCAGAGCGACAACACTGGACAGGGGGCAGAAGGAGGAGGGGGAAAGAGTCAGAGCCAGAAGAGTCGGACTCCGTCCCCGCCGCCGAGAAATCGAAAGGAAAGACTCTCCGAATTCTCAGACTACACAGGTACAGTAGCTGTACGTGCAGTACACGCATGCTTCAATACATAGAACGTACTGCTGTAAACTGTATAAACAATGCATAGGCTATGCTGTGCTAATTAGGTTTATTGTACTACAACCTTTGATTAGGGGGAGCTCACTCCTACTCATGAGTCACGATATACCTTATCTTTAGTGCGTTGCGTGACCTGTGATGATGTGATGTAGGGTTGAGCGGCGTGTACAACTACAAGCGATCGCGCAGTGCGGCGCGTCGCGGTGTGTGGTTGGTGCTGTTTCTGGCGGCTTGGACGGCGTGTCTGTATCAGGCCTACGTGGCCATCGCCAACTACTTCGATTATCCAGTGGTGGTGGCCGTGGATGTGCGCTACGATCCCTACACCGAATTCCCAGCCGTCACCATCTGTAACCTCAATCCAATCAGAAAGTACACGCATACAAGTCCAAAATTCATCTACTGTATGTTGGGTTTTGGGTGTGGGATGGGTACGTACGTATGTACGTACAGCTTCCTCCGCCATTCCTCCTTTCAATTGGCCATTTTTTGTTACTTTTTAGTTGGCCTCCTACCCTTCTTTTATCCATACGGAAGCAGCTGTATATTGAAGTTACATTATTATGTATAGGTTGTATAGTATAGTATAGGGCATAGGCACATAACGTACATACTGTATATATCATGTGTGCATGTGGTAATGCTACACTGCTAAGCTGGCATACATACTATGTGTATGTTTCAGAACGGAGTATGAGGATTTGATCGAGAAGATGCTGTCTGATCCAAATGGAACAGTGGATGCATCTGTTGTGGAATTTATGGGAGAAGCACCTTCGGCCATTTCATACGAGGAAATGCAGGAAGCAAGGAGTGAGGCGTAGCGTGACACAGAATGTAGTAATGTACAGTACATACATACAGTACATCCTGACAGAATCACGAATAGTCAATGCCAAATCTCTCACTCCATATCCATACCTTTTCGCATTTTTGGTGTCAAAGTTCTAGGAGATTGTCTGATCGCTGGTTGATCGCTGGCTGGTTGTTGCGACGAAAAACTTGATCGCTGATATTGATCGCTAGTTGATAACCAGCGATCAGACATTTACGGGGTTGCACAACGCAACGCTTCTTTCGCGTCTTCCATTCTCCTTCCCCTTGACTTGACTGTCTTCACATTCCGTAAGTGTTATTTTTGTTGTGATTGCAGTGAATGTTTCGAACGGAGGAGGAGGAGGAGGCAATTTGGACTTGGAGCACGGCACAGATTTCAGTGGTAAAGAGTTCACGATGAATCAGGAGTCGACCTACCAGCGCAAACTGCAGGCGCTCATGTACGATCTGAATCTGACCTTCGCTGATATCGGACATTACATCGAAGACATGCTGCTGGACTGCTCCTATCAGGGCGTTCAGTGTTACCCGGAAGACTTCCACCGATTCACCCATGGACAATACGGTAGGCTAACGATTGGACATTGGACTGTAGGAACGAGGAAGACGATTCCGACAATGGAACACGCCATGGATCTGAGTGGAAGTGCTTACTTAGAGTAATGTGTTGCAGGGAACTGCTACAGTGTCCGCTTCAATCGCTCCAGCTTTCACACGATGGTGGGACCGGAGTACGGACTGCGCCTGACTCTGGCCACGCAGTACGAGGAGTACATGCACCGGGCGGCGCCGGCCGCCGGCTTCAAGGTGGAGATACACGACCAGCGCACGATGCCCGTGCCCGAGGACAAGGGATTCACCATCAGCCCAGGATTCGCCACGGCCGTCGGCGTCAGTCGACTCTACATACAGCGCCAGCCCCTTCCCTACAACGCCACTGACTGTACGTACACCGACAGACAGACTACTTACAGTATATCATACAGATGGGAGTGCTCGGTAGTGGAGCGAGAGCCTGTTCCAGGTATACCAACGGGGGAAAGAGCAAGATACGCAGAACGCACCATCTATTTGGAGATGGAGCGCATGCTCGGCATCACTACAGTGTACAGCAGTGCGGCATGTACGAAGAGTTGTCTGAATACAGCCTACGCTGCCTACTGCGGCTGTGTGGACCCGAAGACCGTGACCAGAGATATGAAGTTCGACAGCGGCATTCGAGCTTGTCAGCTTGCCAATACCACCACCTACTCCTGCGTCAACGCGGTAGTAGTATACACTACCATACGCTTTTCTTTTTGTGTTTGGCTTTTTCTGGTGGTGTGTGTGTAAGGAAAAGCGGCAGTCAGCACGTGTGGCCGATGCTGAAGCATAACCACGTACATTATTACTTACTTACCATCAGTCTCTGGACACAAGGCTTTTCTGCCATCCAGGCCATGAGTGTCAATAGTGGGCTACACACGTGGTGAGTAAACTCAGGGTGAATTCACGGTGAGTTTGAACTTCGAGTTTCATTTTTCCTGTAAAGAGCATCCTCACTTGCTCCCACGCGCAACATTTTTCTCACGTGTTCACACGTGGTGAGTTTCAAACTCTCGGTGAATTCACCGGATTCCCTATGCTTCATCGACATACTTATGGTGAATTTCCCGTGAGTTTACTCACCACGTGTGTAGCCCACTAATGCCAACATGCGTCTGCAGTACGTGCTTGTAAGTACGTACGTGTATATTTTGAAGATAACGGCGACGATGTGCAAGGAGGACGAGTGTCCGAACGCGTGTGAGGAGAACGTGTACAGGAAGTCGGTGACATCCGCTTCCTGGCCGACTCTGGGCTACATCGAAGACTCACTCGCCTATTTCATGTCCAACGCTCCCGACTCCGCCAAGAAAGCAGCGCTGGAACGACTGCAGATCGAGGTGACAGGACCAGAAATGGATCAGCTGCTCTACGCCTTAAACTTGAAAGATCCGATGAAGGTTTGCATTTCATCGACGAACGATGAAGATTTTGCATGCACTCCACGCTGTTCTTGATTTGATACAACTAGCCCTTGTCTCTTTTTGCCTTTCAATAGATAAAATTGGACAAGCAAACAGTGGATGCGTTGAAGACGATATCGAGTAAACAGCTGGATCGTGTGCTCAGCGCCATACGCTTCAATTTGGCCCAATTAGAAGTGTACTTTCAAGAACTCAACTATGAATCAATCATCGAGAGACCGGCTGTCAACATACTCGATCTGCTCGTCGACTTGGGTGAGTGACTCATGCATGAATCTCTTTGTATGAAGTAAAACCAAACGCAATACAGTGTAAGATCAAGATGGCAAGCTGTGGACAAGCCTACTGTATGTTTGTTTACAAAATTCAACTTTACTCAATGCTAATTTTTCTTCTGTATATTTCAGGTGGAACGTTTGGTCTGTGGGTTGGCATGTGTGTGTTGACAATTTTTGAACTGGTGGAATTGGGTGTGGATCTTGCCTTATTCAGAAATGCCAAAAGTTGATCGAATAATAAAATCGTGATTGATTACATTAACCGTATTTACCGGTGCATGTGTAGGGGCTATGCATTACCTGTGTGTTCACTGTTCAGTTGGACTGCTTCGCTCCGACAGCAGCGCCTTTGCTTTGTCGTTTCTATACTTAATATTAGTAAATTCAACGCCGTGCGAATCGCAAGATTTGATCTGGCCGCACGGTGCACGACTCACGTACAAAATAATGGGAAACGTTTCAGCAAAACTGCTACTGGCCTACCGTAGATGGTTTGCCGTTGTGGAAGATCTTCCTTCCACTCTCACGGTTCTATTCTAAGCGTACGCCATCGGCATCGACTCTCGACTCCACGGGGCGACGGCGACGGGGGCGGCATCGACGGGACGTGGAACCCCAAACCGGCGACCTCTATAGACAGGAAGATTAACTAGGAGCTGGCGCATTAGACCACTCGCCCACCCCGGTAGCCGGCCGGCCTCCAGCACAAAACCCACACACAAATACGAGAGAATTCAATGCGGCTACAGGCATTTTCTTTCTTCTTGATTTTCTGCGCAGCGAGAAGTCGTGTCTCAGATTTCGATTTTATTTCAACCATCTTCATTGGCCTGGGGGTCTCTGTATGCTCTTTTATACAGCGAGTGGTCGCTTCTCTTGTCTCACTCAACTCGCTTATTGCTCAACACCCCAGCACATCGTAATGCAAGCTACAGTGTTCCATAATATACTCACCGGCTGTTTGTGTCTCTATCTCCACAGCGGGGTGTCATTTTCAAACGCGGTCTTTTGCAATAAGTAGACAAGGCTTCAAACTTTATGTGCGCAAAATTTCAACTTCATAGGCCAACAGGAAGCGACTCATAACAACTCACAAAAGCTGACCTCAGAAATGGAGGATTTGCCTAATATTGTGCCTCTCATTCATCAACGGAACGTTCGATTTCAGTACGCTCTTTTACGTTTGGTAGCTAAGGCTTCTACAATGGTGCAGTCAAAATTTCAGCCCTGTGAGTTTTTCAACCAAGAAAGTTATGAAAGCTCAAACTTTTGGACACAAAAATTCACGTTTTTTTCACTATGGGGACTAAGGCCGAAGTTAGGACTCTACGGATGAGTTTTCTCAATTTTTCTTCACAATGGCGCAGTAGATTTGGTTCTGCCGCGTCCTACATGGGATATTGAACAGGATTTGACAATGTATGTAGGCCTATTAGCTTTTGGATGGTAGAATATGTTCTTTATTGTGGTGTACAATATTAGGCAAATCCTCGATTTCTGAGGTCAGCCTTTCTGAGTTGTTTTGAGTCGCTTCCTGTTGTCCTATAAGTTGAAATTTTGCACACATAAAGTTTGAAGCCTTGTCTACTTATTGCAAAAGACCGCATTTGAAAATGACACCCTGCTGTGGAGATAGAGACACAAACAGCCGGTGAGTATATTATGGAACACCCTATATTATGAAACACCTTGTTGGAAAATGAGAGCAATGCTATACCTCTTTTGGACTCTCATTCCGCAGGCAGAGGAGATATTATGCACCTACAGCGGAACTTTTACACCAAAATGTAGAACTCAATCCGGACTGACTACAAGGTGGAAGCAAATGTATTCCGATCGGTGCAATGGTTAGCAAGCTACTGTAATGCCGCGTTTATAACCCCCTCGAATATAACCCCCCTCGTATATAACCCCCCTAATCGGTCACTAAGCTCATTTGCCCTCGTTTATAACCCCCTATCACAACCCGCAAACGACAGTAACCCAATAACAGAAATGGTCACACAAGGGAGTGCAGTCCGGCAATTTTTTTCCGGAGGTAGATGTTGCTCCGGAATGCCGCATCTACTTCCGGAATCCGGAGCATAGATGCGTGTTTTTTCCGGAAGTTTTTAGCCGGAAAATTATTTGCCACTATGGGATTTTCACTGCCCAACCAGGGGGTTGTAATCGCATTTTTTGAAACATGTCGCGCAAATAATTTTCCGGAGCATGTGACTTGTATGGGGAAGTCGTAACTGGAGTTGGTCTGAGGACAAATTATATTCCGGAGGTGGCCGAAAAATGCACCGGAGTAGTACCATACCAGATATTTAATACGTGAAACATGCACCGGAGTAGGTAATGTCAACGCAATTTATCATTGGAGTGAGCACCGGAGTAATAGCAGAGTACACGCAAGAGGGAATTCTGGGCGTTTACTCTCTGTGTAAATTGATTGAAGACTAATGCTGTAGAGCGCTTCTCTGGAAATGCACCATAGGCACCTTTTTTATGGTCCAGAAGCCGTTTTCCAAACATATTGAGACTTCCGCATTACGTTGCTGACCAGTTTAAAATTTAACCCCTCCTGTATGCTGAGATATGGCTGCTGGTAGGCCCAAATGCCCCCTTTGTGCCAGCCACTTTTTTCAAAAGTTCTTAACATCATTCTACTCCATTTTTTTCGCTGATTTCGGTTTGGGGCATGCCCCTCCGATATTTTGATGAATATGGCATGATATAGACCAAAAAGGGGTAATTTTGGCTAATTTGATCATTTTCGTAAATTTTTGTGGTGAATTTATCAGATTATCGGAGGGGAATGCCCCAAAACGAAATCAGCGAAAAAAATGGAGCAGAATGATGTTAAGAACTTTTGAAAATAGTGGCTGGCACAAAGGGGGCAATTTGGGCCTACCAGCAGCCAAATCTCAGCATACAGGAGGGGTTAAATTTTAAACTAGTCAGCAACGTAATGCGGAAGTCTCAATATGTTTGGAAAACGGCTTCTGGACCATAAAAAAGGTGCCTATGGTGCATTTCCAGAGAAGCGCTCTACAACATTAGTCTTCAATCAATTTACACAGAGAGTATGCCATTGGAGTGTGCAATTCTGACCGAGCGCGCAAATATTTTTCCGGAAGTTTTTGACAACTTTTTTTTCGCATCTACCTCCGGAAACTGACCAAATCAAGAGCGGCAACGAAATGACCCGCAACGAAAATACCCGCAACGAAAGTTCTCGCAACGAAATGACCAGAGGATGGCCGCAACGAAATGTCCGCAACGAAAAAAACCGCAACGAAGTGACCGCAACGAAAGTTCTCGCAACGAAGTGATCACCGCCGCAACGAAGTGACCGCAACGAAGTGACCGCAACGAAGTGACCGGCAACCAAGTGACCGTATCCCTCCTTGGTAAAGGTCTGCCCACTCTTCAAACTTACCCGGGTAATTTACCAAGGTAAAAGCATGTAG